>APFE031508915.1:121384-145052 GCA_000404065.3 Pinus taeda | reverse complement strand
ACTATTAATTATAAGTTTTTTAATTAATAAATTTAGTTTTGATTTCTTCAATTTTAATTTTTATTGTCAAATCAATCATAAAATAAAACTTCAATTCTTTTAGTAATAGAATAATTTATTTGCACAATATTTTATTCCCCTGGGAAAATCAGTAACTTCCATTAATATTGAAAATTACAAATCAGATGCCGAAGCATTTACTGGCAAGATCAAAGATCGCTACCCTATCCGGTGCTTTACAGTGCACATCAGAGATTGCTAAAAAACTTAAAAATACTCCACCCTATCCGGTGATATACAGTGCACATCAATGAAAATCTACGCACTCATTCACTGTGGGACTATCGCTCTGTCGCCTGTCATATACATTAGATTCTGTTATTAATTCTCAACTAGACAGCAAACATTTGCAATTTAATATACTCCAAACTCGGTCAGCGAATGGGACTATTGTCCCTCGGGTGCCTCTGTTCTATATATGGGCGATGGAAGAAACGGTGTTCGACATTCCCATGCTGCTCCACGATGTGCCCCTCGCCTTGCGGAATTGTCAAAGCCTCTTTTGACAGTTTGTCCGCCTCACAATTGTGTTCTCGATAGATATGAGCGCAGGAGAAATGTACAAAGGCAGCTTTGAGGATGAGTGTGTTTTGAAGAAGATTTCTGAGAGAGTGAGAGTGGCAAACAGTGGCGTTGTTAATCCAGTTTACAACCACTAATGAGTCCCCAAAAATATTGATATGAGTGAGCTGTTGAGTTAATGCAAACAGAAGGAGATTATGTAAAGCAGAGAGCTCAGCCAGGTTGTTTGAACCATTTACGAAACCCAGCTTGGCCAGATATCTATGCTGTTCATTCCTGTGTAAGACAAAACCACCACCGCACCCAGCTTGATTCGCTGCCCCGTCGAAAAAGCCCCAAGGAATGGATCTGTCGATCTCGGGCATGGGCTGAATGGTTCTGGGCCTGTGTGGTGGCGGATCTGGAAGCAACTGATATGCAGCATTTACAGCAACTTCAATCCGGCAGCTCGAGATCGGTCGATCCTCGAAAATAGCTCTCTTCCGGGCGAGCCAGATGTACCAGGTGACCACTGGGGGGAGGTTGATTGATTTTGAGCCCAGGTGACTTTGATACCAGCTACCCCAAGCACACTGTATATCAGGTCCGCACCAGTCTCCCGAAATGCCCAATTGCTGACAAATATTTCTCCATAAGGCTTGGACAGTCGGGCAAAGAAGAAAGATGTGATTTGTGTATTCCGCCTCATTTTTGCAGAGGGTGCACCAGGTGGGTCCGTGAATGGCCCTGCGAATCAGCTGTTCTCCCGTAGGCACGATACCCTGGAGAGCACACCAGAAAAAAAGCTTTGATCGGGGAGAGGCCTTAAGTTTCCAAATTATCTGCCACCACGGGTGTATCTGTTCCGGTGCTCTGTGAGCTATAAGAGCATTGTAACCATACTTAGGTGCATAAGAACCATGGTCTGCAGGGCACCAAATAAGCTCATTAGGCCCTTGTTTGATGCGAATGTGTGAATCAGATAAAGCCATGGTATAGTGATCCCATTCCTGATGCCATTGTAGAGGGAGGTCCAAAGTTTGAGCGGATTTCCAAGCTTGAGCAAGGATGTCTGTACGCTGTGGATCGGCAATCTGTGCAAAATGCCGAATTCCCCGGGACTGTAGGTAATTTATAAGCTCCTGGTTTAAAACATGTCTGCCTCCGCTGTTATTCCATGGGTCCAAGCCAATCCTGCCCGACATGCCATCATTTATGCGCCAGGCCAAGTTGTCTCGAATGAGAGGGAGGGAATCAATCAAGGCCTTCCATACAGAGGAACATCCTTTCGATGACCAGGTCGGTAGCCGGGCCCAATCCAACATGTTTTGAGGCCAAATGTATTTGTGATAACTAACATGTGTCCACAGATTTTGACTCGAAAGCATTGTCCAACCCATCTTGGCAGCAAGTGCTTTGGCAAAAGCCGGGAGATCTTTGAGTCCCCAGCCACCCCATTTTTTGGGCAGGGAGATTTTCTTCCAGCTGATCCAAGCAAATATTCTTTTCTCCTGACTCCCATTCCATAGATAGCGATTGCACAACTGCTGCAGTCTCCCCAGGATATTCCTTGGGATCCAGGCCAGTGCCATCCAGAAGACCGGGGTGGCCTCTAGCACTGACTTGATTAGTACCAGTCTGCCGGCCCTAGATAGATATCTGTGACTCCAGCCAATAAGCCTCTTTTCTAATTTGGCCACCAGCCAGACCCAATCAGCAATCCTCTGGCAGGTGGGCTTCAGATTGAAACCCAGGTATTTGAAGCCACTATCCAGAGGGTGCACCGAATAAGGAAAAGCCTGTAGGGCTGTCCGAGTCTCCTGAACAGATGTGCGAGCGCAGGTGATGGTGGACTTCGATTGATTTGGCTGCATACCTGTAGCTGCAGAGAATCTTTGCAAGATTTTCAAGAATGTCCGAGAGTCTCTAATACTGCCATCAAGTAGAATAAGAACATCATCGACAAATAGCAGATGTGTGAGGTAGCACAAATCTGATATGCCAAGACCGCCAATTTCTCCAGCCCTCTTAGCGTCTTCCATGAGGCGACTGAGGCCTTCCATGACCAAGAGAAAGAGAAGAGGTGATAGGGGGCATCCCTGTCGCAGACCTCTTTCTGAGTGAAAAAAAGTGGAGGCCGAGCCATTGATGAGAATACTGAAAGAGGGAGAGGAAATGCATGCCATGATCCAAGAGATATAAGAATTTGGGAACCCCAAGTGTATGAGAATCATTTTCAGATAGAGCCAGCTGACACGATCGAAAGCCTTCGAGAGGTCTATTTTGAGAAGGATGGCTTTCAGTTTCTTTGACCAGATGGAGTGAAGGGCTTCTTGAGCAAGTCCTATGGCCTCATGAATTTGTCTGGAATCAAGGAAGGCAAATTGCTGCGGAGCAATGGATCTGGAGAGAATAGGTCGAAGCCGATTGGCAATTATCTTTGAGATGATTTTATATAGGCAGTTACACAGTGAAATGGGGCGGTAGTCATCAAAGGATGCTGGGGAATCCGATTTGGGTATGAGGGCAATAAATGTGGAATTGATGGCATGATAAATGGTGCCTGTAACTCTGCTTTCCTCAACCACCCTCAGTAAATCCTGCCCCAGTTCTTCGAAGAAAGCAAGGTAGAATTCGATGGTCCAACCATCGGGACCTGGGCTTTTATCTTTGTTGAACCACTTCAATACTCCTTCAAGTTCTTCTGCTGTGACAGGGTCTGTTAAATCTGCCACATCCTCTTCCTCCACAAATCGAGGAAAGTGATTAGCCACATAGATGATGTCCAATAAATTGGCTTCCCGGGGGCTCTTGTACAGGTTCCTAAAATGGGTGGTGCCCAGATGTGCAATCTTTTGAAAACTGTCTGCAATATCACCATCAGGAGAAGGGAGCTTCCAGATTGTATTACAAACTTTCCTGCTCTTTGCAAAGCTGTGAAAGAACTTGGAGTTGTCGTCCCCAGCTTGCAACCATAAAGCTCTGCTTCTTAATCTGATAGATTCCTCCCTCTCGATAAGGATCTTGGCTCTTTGTCTCTCCAAATCGATAAGCCTGTCTTTGTCATCCGCAGAAATGAATCCCAGGCCACGATCATCAGTCAGAGAGAATAGATCGGCCTCAATTTGTGTGAGCTGAGCAGAATCCCTCTTCAATTTCTCCTTTGCCCACTGAATCGATATATGTTTTAATTCGGTGAGGTTCCTGCAAAAACCTTTAGCATAAGATTCGCTGTCATTAATAGGATGAGATGACCAGTACTCCTTGATCAGCTTGATGAAAGTCGGGTCCTTCAGCCAGGTGTGGTTGAACTTGTATGGCGCCTTAGGTTTCTTGGAAGGGCCAAGAATCTCCAAGTAAATCGGATTATGGTCCGATATCCCCCCTGAGCCGACCCATTGACGGAACAGATGCGCATGCTGGGTAAGAGGTTCTTTGAGAAGAAATCTGTCAAGTCGGCGAGCAAGGGCAGCGTCCCCAACTCGTCGATTCCGCCAGGTAGGAATTGGGCGTTGCATGGGAACATCGATAAACTTTGATTGCTCGAGCTGATTGATCATGAAGTTGGAGATGGGATCAATTTGAGCATTCGCTCCCCATGATTCCCTGAAGCCCAGCGAGAAGTTAAGGTCTCCTCCGATGATTACATGATCTTCATTCAGTAAGGGAAGCTGAAGAATGTGCTGCCAGAATGCTTCTCTCTGGGAGCATGGCGCATATATATTGACGATTCTAAGGTCCATTCCGAGATCTGCAGAAAAGAGGTCCAATCCAATGAATCCCACCCCCCCCCAACTTGAAATTAAATTGATGGTGCGTGGGTTGATCCCGATGGCGAGCCCCCCAGACCGGCCCACAACGTCATTAGCAAAAAAGTTCCAACCAGGGATCAGGTTGAGCATGGAACGGGAGCATTGATCAGCAGAGCAGAGGGTTTCCTGTAACATGATAATATCAATAGGCTCAGATTCGATGAGTCTCTTCAAGGCTAGTTTTTTGGAGGAACTAGCCAGCCCTCGACAATTAAATGAAAGACACTTCATGGAGGGATACTTCTAGGGGTATGTCCCGCTCTAAGGACCCCAACAATGGTCGATTGTCTGCCAGAGACCACCTCTGCCCCAGCAAGTTTAATGGCTTTAGAGAGGTGGGATTTTCTCCCTCTGGTATTCGAAACACCTCCATCAGTACAAACAATGCCCAACCCGGATTGACCGATTGGGGTCTCTTTGGCAGGATTCCGAGATCTGAGATTATATGGATGTGGAGGGGAAGATGCCTGCGGGGAGGAGCAACCCTGAATGGGAGAAGTGGTAATAATAGGGTCCGTTGAGATGGGGGTAGAAAAAGAGGGGGGGCAGTGAATCATAGGAGAATGAGATGAGGGACTAATGAAGTCATTCGATGAAGGAACCAATGATATAGGAGATCCCGAGATCAGATCCGATCCAGCCGTCGAGCTAGGCCTGGTGATGGGGGGCGAAGGACACCTGAGTCCTGAAACGTCCATAGTTGCTGAAGCCGGAGGGGATGGACCGGCAGAGGAAGTCCGAGGAGCCCTAGGAGATACCATCCAGGAAGGCTTCGGGGTAATCTTCGGCGAGTCTTCTGCTTTTTTGTTTAGAGGGCAGTCCTTAGCGAGATGACCGACTACATGGCACCTTCTACACCGGAAGGGGATTCCTTCGTAGTCTAATAGCTATAGCCTGATGCATCTGCCCCATTGGAGCGAAATATGCTTCTCCAGCCCTTCCCGGGTGTCCATATGAACCAGAATCCGTGCAAGAGTTCGGCACCCAGATTCCACAAATGAGCGATCGAAATCCAAGAAGGTCCCGAGAGCATTGCCAATCCGAATGAATACTTCTTCGTCCCAAAATGGTAGAGGAAGACCAGGGAGACGAACCCAGATCGGTCCAACACCAAGCTGTTCCCGCTCCGGTTCAAAAAGAGGACTCCATCGCTTGAGGAGTACCGGAGCCCTTTCGATATGCCAATAACGCCCCAGAACCATATCTGTCTGACTTTCCTTGGAGAACTTTAGAGAGAACCAGCCCCTAGGGAGGACATGAACCTCTAGCAGGTCGCAAAACACTTCGCCCCAGATCTCCTTAACCCATAGAGTGAGTCTCTGCCTTGTGAAGGATCTGCCCCGGACGTGTCCTACCAACACAGTGTTTGCAATATCCACATACTCTCCAAGCGGCTTCGATTCGTCAAATGTTAAGGAAATGTCCCGAGACGTAGATCGCACACAGTGCACCTTCTTTTTGCCGGATCGAGGGATCGACGGATGGTCTACCAGAGGGTTGGAGATGCCATCCCTTGCTGGGTGATGAGCAGGTCGAGAAGGATCCACAGGGGGATCATTACACAATGTGGAGCGCAAACCTGAGGCGAGAGGATGAGCATCAGGGATAGAGATCGGCGGAGGGGGAGGCGTTGATGAAGGGGGCGGAGCCTGTGGATCAATCGAGGATGAGGGAGGAGTATCCGAGGCCAAAAACTGCAGAGAAACAGGGGGGATCGAAAGGTCTACGGGGGGCGTTGCTCCAGCGGGGAAAACACCTGCAAATGCAATGGAGGACTGATGAACAAAGGGCGCGATGGATGAGAGGTTGGGTGGGAGCCCTGGAACCGTTGACGAGGAGGTGGGCACCGATTTGGAACGATGTCCAAACCAGGGATTCCCAAAAATGATTTTGTCCGGCGATGGATCCGCCGAATAGTCCACCGATTCCAGCTCCAGATCGTCCATATCTGACACCATGTCGGCACTGAAATAGTCAGAAACAAATGGCAGAAGGAAATCTGCAGCAGGGGATTCAGGATCGAGCCTGCAGCGGCGGAAATTGTTGCTAAACCTAGCCTCTACGAGCAGCTGAGAAAAACGCAAGCGGTTACCCTAGCCCAGGCCTTTGCGCGAGCGTTCCATTTCCGAAATCTTCTTTTTCTATTTGCACAATATTTTAAATTAGACAATATAGATAAATATTTATAATTAAAAACATAATTAACCAATATAGATAAGTCAGGTGTTACTTTCAACCAGAATTAATAAACCTTGATTGATTTCTAGCCAATAAGGTAGCAGTTTACTCCAAGATTACACATAATAAAGCATAAGAGAGAATTAAAATGAAAATCATTGTCTTGCCTAGTTTGACTAAATAATAAATAATAGGCGCAGAACTTCCAAGGAAAATCGACTGGCGAAGTTTCCCGCAGGAATCGACCACGGAACGTGTAGAATCCAGATCTCTGGGTAAATTGCTGAAATGGGTCTTTGAAAAGGCATCTCAAGCTTGCGTGAAGGTGAAGCACAGACAGTGGAACTCTAATTAACTTCAGAGGCACATCGGTCCTCAATATTTGCAGAATTTTCATCTCCCCATCTTCTGAAAATGCCCGTACAAAAGCTCATTGTCGAATACAATGGAGACGAACACAGCGTCAAGTACGACACAAATGATGGAATAGAGGTCCGTAAATGCGTCGCTTTTTTGTCTGAATCGCTCTAATATGCAGGCACCGGCAGATGCATCTACCTATCTGCAAAGAAGTAATTGAATTCATGAAATATGATTATCCTTTTATTGTTTTATGCAATTATAATCATTGTAGTTTCTGCTTCGCTATCTTATTTCAGGTGCTGAGATACCAGCTTTATTCACTCACACTTGTTCCGCCCGAGAACCAAACGGTAAGAGTCAACACCTTCAGTTTATTATGCTTTTCCCTCACATAAATGGTTAGATTTTGTATCCAAAAGCCAATGCGGCCTCACAGGACAGATTGATAATACAAGTCATCCGAAGGTACATGACGACTTGCAGTTCTTTCCTCTTCCCATCGAAAATCTGGGTAGAGAAGACGATCTTTCTTTCTGACTACATGATTAAAGTCCTGCAGATGATTCCATAATATAATGCAGAAAGAAAGAAAATATGATTATCATTTGTTGATTACTATCCCCTCTTAAACAGGGGAGGTTCCAAAGTTAACTGATATTGAAAAGATATTCGATTTTGCATTCTCTCTGTCCCGGTTAGATTTCCTTTCCTTTCAAATGTCTCCTCACAATCAATTCCTTTTTTTTGTGCAAATCATTTTGCCACCAGCCCTGCTTTATGCTTGTCAAGTGAATCATCTGATTTGCACTTGTTTTTGTAGACCCACTTGTAGCCAATTGGTTTGGTTCCAAATGGAGGGTCTTCTAACTTTCATTTGCTGTTTTTGATGACAGCATCGTACTACTTTTGTACAACTTATTTCCAATGGTCATGAGAAGTAGCTTCTTTAAAGGAAGTTGGTTCAATGTTAGTAGATAAATTCAATTCAAAATTATATGCAACATCTATTTCATCTATGTTGAAGTTTCTAAGTTTACTTAATTTAGAAACCTTTCATGCACTTTTTCTGATCTATTCCTACCTACTTGTTAATTTTTCTTTAACAAGTTATTTACAAAGTAAATACTGAAAATAAACACCAGTGCATACTCAACATATTACAGATCAGCAACTAAAAGAAAGAAGAACAAACACACCACATGAAACCATTATTTTTGGACCAATGTCCCCAGAAAAACCCAATGCGGGAAAACCGGTGCACTATCTGAGGGTTTTCTTATTAAGCAATATCAGAGTACAATTTGGGTGCCGTAACTGGCCTACCCAACAGAGAATTTCCATAGCACCTATACCTCACAGTTTGAGAGAAATATCCTCGCTGAAACCCCGAAAAACCCTTCCGGCAGCTTTTCAGCACAAAACTGCTCCTGCAACCCCAGCGTCTACTCAATCTGGACTACGTCAGCCCCTCTTTGTCTCACACTGGCATTGCGTCAGCCTTTCTTGGCCTGCGTCAGCCCCAAGAGGCCTTGTGTCAGCTCCAGGAGCCTCTGCGTCAGTAACGCTGGCCCTTCTGGTGCTCTGCGCAACACTTGGCTGCCTCTGTGTGAGCCCTTGCTGGCTCTGCATCACCGTCCTTGGCTGCTGCGCTGCTCTCCCGGCACAATCTTTGCCTTCTCTGTTCCTCTGTACTCAATGCCCCTCAGTTGCTCTTCCGATCATTGATTCTATCTTTCTTAGCAAACCCCGCTCTAGAGAATAGAATCACTGATCATCTGGTGTGTCCTCCAAGTGACCCTCAAGCCTCCTCTTATACTTTTCCTGTTGACATCTCAACGGCCGAGATTAAGTCCCTAATCAACGACTAAGATTAGATCTGGCTTGATCCATGTCTTTTGGACCACTCTAACACAGATTCATATTAATACACATTAATATTTTATTTTCCTGAATTTAGACTTAGGGACTCCAATTAAAATATTAATTATTTTAATATATCCTGATCTGTTTAGAATCTGCCCAAACGCTTTCTGGGTATTGGAGATCTCATGTGCCCCAACCTCTCCACCAAATTTCATGGCTAGAGCACATCCGATGCTACCCCAAATCAACACTCCCTCTTAGCGAGGACTGTGCTCTAGCAATTCTCTTCATTGAGTATTACTCTGATCATCCAGCATCGGTACCTGTGCTGATGCTAGGCCTTCCTGCCCAACATCCTCTGCACTGCTGCTTCCTGTACTGCTGCCCATGGTTCTGCCATTGCCACTGTTGCATCTGTACGATAGCTCCCTCTGCATCTGTGCTGTTGCTGGTCCATTCTCTCAGCATTGCATCCACACTGCACCTCCTCTCATCATGCTGCATCGTGCTGCCCATTGCTACACTCAACTTAGTTACTGAGAAGTAAGTAACTGATCTCCCAACTGACCTCTCTCTTGGGCTAGAAGCACCTACTGATGTTGAAGCTCCCTCTGCCGCTGACAAGTGCTCCCTCTCTCTGACCTCTGCGCTGCTGCAACAACTCCCTGCATCTCGCACCGTTGCACACCTCGCTGTGCCTTCATGCACTGGTGCAACACTCCTGTGCTTCTCGCACTGCTGCAGCCTGCTAGCTCTGGGCTGTCTCGGGACTCCTGTGCTGTAGCTCTCTCTGCCGCTCCATCCGCATCCGTCTCTACCCATCTCAGCCAGTTCTGCTACTCCTTGTCAGGGCTCCCGTAACAAGGTCTAATCCAAGAGGCTGGGTACCTCAAGGATCCTGCCCCTCATCACTTGTAGTCCTCCTGACTACAACTCGATGTCTACCCATTTCCGCTCAAGTGGTGCGTGTGCACTCATGGCACAGTCATCGTTTGTCAAAACTTCCTTCTCTGCCCGTGCTGGCGCTGCCTTACTCTCAGAAGACTCTCCCTTATTCTTCTTCCTTGGGCACTGGGTCGCATAATGACCCATCTCCCCACAATCGAAGCACTTGATCTTGGAGAGATCTTTCTTCTTCTGCTTCTCCTGCTTTCCCTCAGATGCTAGGGCCACATCCTTCTCCTCCTGCTTGACCTTGATCCCTTTGTTGCTGCTACCTGTCTTTGACTATGGTCTGATCTCTTCCTGGCGAAGAGCTGCCCCCATCTCGTCCCAAGGTAGGAGAGTCCCTTTGTCCAGGATGCTCTGGACAAACACTTCCCACTCTTCTGAGACAACATTCAGGGTTGTCCTCACCATAAGCTCTTAATCTGGTGTTGCTCCTATAGCAGTCAACTGATCTCGGATCTCATTCAGTCCTCCGAGGAAGGAGTCAATCGATTGACCCTTCTTCATCTGATACGACCTCATCTGGTTCTTGAGTAGCATTCTTCTCTGCACAGAAGTATGCTGGTATAGGTTCTTGAGAGCCTCTCGCATCTCAACTGCTGTTTCCTTCTTGGCTATATGTGCTACCACATGATCCTTGACCCTGTCAAGGATAATGCACTTGGCCCTTGCCATCGCCTCTTCGTACTTGTCGTTATCATTGGGGTCGACTGGGATAGCTATAACCTTCAAGGCGAAGTTCTTGACACGATTCCTGTCAAGCACTGATAAGATTCTAGCCTTCCAGATTGCGAAGTTCGATGCTCCGTCGAGTCTATCCTGGTCTCTTACCCCGTGTAGTGTCATGACGCTCCTCTACTTCCCTCTTGGAAGTTCTCTGTTCGACTCCTCTGAGTCTCTACTTCCCGTTTGGAAGTTCTCTTTTGGACTCCCTTTGAGTCTTGATTTCCCTCCTGGAAATCCTTCTGCCACTTGTCGAGATGCCCCCTACTCTGATCGTCTTGTGCAACTGCACTGTTGATTTGGGTTCCTCGGCTAGAAACCCTCAGTAACAACTCCTGTGGCCCTGCTTTGTCAGGTACTGTTCTGACTACAGTACCTCACCAGCTCCACTCTGCAAAATTTCTGCAGCCTTCTAGACCCCAACAATTGCCTCTTTGTGAACTGCGTCAGCCCCTTTTTGCCTCACACTGCCTCTGCGTCACCTTGGATGGGTTTGCATCAGCCCTGGGATGCCTTGCGTTAGCCCTCTGGCCCTCTGCGTCAGCACCACCGGCCTCTCTGAGGCTCTGTGTAGTTCTCGGCTTATTCTGCGTGGCTCTCACTGGCTCTGCGTTACACTTCCTTGGCTTCTGCGCTGCTAGAAACAACTTATGTCACCTCAGGACCACTGTTTTCTGCTGCTATTGCTCTACTCGGCTGATGTCTTTTATTCCTCCTATGATCTACAATCACGCTCTGATACCATGTTGAAGTTTCTAAGTTTACTTAATTTAGAAACTCTTCATGCACTTTTCCTAATTTATTCCTACCTACTTAATTTTTCTTTAACAAGTCATTTACAAAGTAAATAATGAAAATAAACACCAGTGCATGCTCAACATATTAGAGATCAACAACTAAAAGAAACAAAAACAAACACACCACATGACACCATTATTTTTGGACCAATGTCCCCGGAAAAACCTAATGCGGGAAAACCGGTGCAACTATTTGAGGGTTTTCTTATTAAGCAATATCAGAGTACAATCTAGGTGCCATAATTGGCCTACTCAATAGAGAATTTCCTTAGCAGCTATACCTCACAGTTTGAGAGAAATCTCCTCGTTGAAACCCTGGAAAACCCTTCCGGTAGCTCCTCAACACAAAACTGCTCCTGCAACCCCAGCGTCTGTCCAATTTGCACTGCGTCAGCCCCTCTCTGTCTCACGCTGGCCATGCGTCAGCCCCAGGAGGCCCTATGTCAGCCCTGGGAGTCTCTGCGTCTGCTACACTGGCCCTTCTGGTGTTCTACATAGCACTTGGCTGCCTTTGCGTGGCCCTGCGTGAGCCCATGTTGGCTCTGCGTCACCGTCCTTGGCTGCTGCGCTGCTCTCCCGACACAATCTCTGCCTTCTCTGTTCCTCTATACTCAATGCCCCTCAGCTACTCTCTCGATCACTGATTCTATCTCTCTTAGCAAACCCCGCTCTAGAGAATAGAATGACTGATCATCTGGTGTGTTCTCCAAGTGACCCTCAAGCCTCCTCTTATACTTTTCCTGTTGACATTTGAACGGCCGAGATTAAGTCCATAATCAACGGCTAAGATTAGATCTGGCTTGATCCATGTATTTTGGACCACTCTAACACAGATTCATATTAATACACATTAATATTTTATTTTCCCTAAATTTAGGCTTAGGGACTCCATTAAAAATATTAATTATTTTAATATATCCTGAGCTGTTTAGAATCTGCCCAAACGCTTTCTGGGTATTGGAGATCTCACGTGTCCCAACCTCTCCACCAAATTTCGTGGTTAGAGCACATCCAATGCTACCCCAAATCAACAATATACAACACCCGAATTTGAATTATCTACATCACCTCCATCATCTTGTCTTGTAGAACTTCTAGTTCTTGTCTTTCCAACTTTATTAGGATGAACACTTTCAAGTGTCTTGATGAACCACTTTGGACATTTATGAGATGGTCGAGGAGGGTGTTGGATTTTCATCAATATTCAACTTTTTAATCCTCTTGATCACATCATCCAATTGAACTTCTTGTTCTAATGAAGTGGCCAAAACTTGTTAAGGAGAGGGAGATGGCGGTGCAAATGAAGATTCTAGAGATTAATCCGAGATAGTGATCCCTCCTTCAAGATGTGGAATCTTATCATCAAACTCGTGATATGCCTTTATATGAGTGAATTTATCTAGATGATCAACGTGTAGCTTAATAGTTTTTGTTGATTTGGGGTAGCATCGGATGTGCTCTAGCCATGAAAATTGGTGGAGAGGCTAAAACACATGAGATTTCCAAGAACCAGAAATGGTTTGGGGAAACTCCACCCGGTTAGGGAGATATTAAAATAATTAATATTTTTAATAGAGTTCCTAAGTCTAAACTTAAGAAAATTAAAATATTAATGAGTATTAATATAAAATTGGGTGAGAATGTTCTAAATGACATGGATCAAGCCAAATCTAATCTTAGCCGTTGATTAGAGATTTAATCTCGGCCGTTGAAGACTCAACATAAAAAGTATAAGAGGAGGCTTGAGGGTCAGTTGGAGATACACCAAGATTGATTAGTCAGTTTGATTTTCTGGAGCGGGGTTTGCTGAGAAAATTCGAACAAGTGATAAGAGTTGCAGCGAGGGGCGGTGAGTGCATAGCAGAGAGGCAAAGCTAGTGCCGAAGGACCAATGCAGAGATTGAGGAGGCTACGCAGAGCCAGCAGGAGCCACACAGAGGGCAAGAGTGACTACACAGAGGCTAGCGGGGCCTGTGTGGGTGACGCAAAAGGCTAGAGAGCCAACGAAGAGCAGTAGAAGGCTGACGCAGGGGGTTTTAGAGTGACGCAAAGGCCAGGAGGGTTGACGCAGAGCCTTAGAGAAGCGTTGGAGAGACTTTCGTGGAGCAGACTTGCTGAATATCTGCTTTCGAAGAAAGGTATTACTGCCAGATAGATATCTCTGTTGGGTGAGCCAGCTTGGCACCCTAGTTGTACTCAAGAAAGTTGCTTAATAATAAAACCCTCTGTTGCACCGGTTTTCCCAAGTTGGGTTTTTCCGGGGACGATTGTCCAAAAATAATGGTGTCCCTTGTGTGTTTGTCTGTTATTTTCAGTTGATGATCTGTAGATGGTTGAAACTGCATTTGTGTTTATTTTTAGTATTTATATGGTTAAATAACTTGTTAAGAAATAAACAAGTAGGTGAAATAAACCAGATAATGCAAGAAGAATTTCTGACGTGTTAGACTTAAAAATTTCAACATGGTATCAGAGGATTGCAGATCACAGGAGAGCTGAAGGCACTAGCTAAATCAGAAAATTTGCAGCATAAACAACTGTCCTGAGAGACAGAGCTGTTCTTAAGCAGAAGGTAGCAGTAAAGGAGTGACGTACAGGGCCTACTTCATCATTTCATGCTAGATAGAGGGTTAGCGCAGAGGCAGAGAGAGGCAGAAGAGGCTCACGAAGAGCCACGTTATCCTACTAAGTTAGGTAGGCTTGACGCAGTTGGCCAGAGGAGCGATTCAGCCTTGCTGGGATTGCGCAAAGCTAAGATGCTCAGTTTCTTTAGCTGCTGGGGCCTAGGGAGCTGTGGGCAGATTGTGTGTTGGGAAGCTGGGGGGGGTGCTGTTGCTGTCGAACCAGAACAGTACCTAACGGGACAGAACCAAGGTAGAGGGAGCCATTACATTGAGGGATTTCTAGCCAAGAAATCCACATCCGAGTTGCAGTTGCAAAGAGGATCGAAGAGGAGCGGATTGACAGTTGATGGGAAGATTTCCAGCAGGGAAATCAAGACTCAGAGGGAGTTTAGGAGAGAACTTCCAGGAGGGAAGTCGAGACTCAGAGGGAGTCTAGTAGTAGAGCGGAGATGGCAATGCACAGACTGAGGGATCAGGACAAGTTGGACGGGGCCTCCAACTTTGTCATCTGGAAGGCCAGGATCCTCTCTGTTTTGGATAGACATTACATCAAGGGCTTTGCCTTGAGAATCGTGGCTATCCCAGTCGACTCAGATGATAATGAAAGGTATGAGGATGCAATGGCGAAGGCAAAGTGCATAATCCTTGACGGGGTCAAGGATCATGTAATACCGCATATTGCCGAGAAGAACACAACAAAGGAGATGTGGGATACCTTGATGACATTGTATTAGGGCACTTCCGTGCAGAGGAAGATGCTATTGGAGAACCAACTGTGGTCGTATCAGATGCAGAAGGGGGAGCAGATAGATCTTTACCTCAGCACGTTGTAAGAGATTCGGGACCAACTTACTCCCATGGGGGCCACACCGGATCAGGAGTTCATGGTGAGGACAACCCTGAATGCAGTCTCTGAGGATTGGGAGACATTTGTCCAAAGCATTTTGGGTAGAGATGATCTTCTAGGATGGAAAGAGATGTGGTCAGCTATTCGCCAAGAAGAGATTAGACAGTTGACCAAGACGGGAAGTAACAACAAAGGAGGTTGAATCAAGAAAGAGGGGGAGGAGGATGCGGCTTTGGCATCTGCGGGACATCAAGGGAAGAGGAAGAAGAAGGACATCTCCAAGGTAAAGTGCTTCCATTGTGGGGCGCTGGGTCATTATGCAACCCAGTGTCCTAGGAAGAAGAATAAGGGAGAGGCTTCTGACTCCAAGGCAGCTCCAACTAAGGTAGAGAAAGACGTCGAGATTGATGACGATTGTGCCATGAGTGCTTATGCAGCTCTACAGAAGAGGTGGGGAGACATCGAGTTGTAGTCAGGAGGACTACAAAAGATGAGGGTCAGGATCCTTGAGGTACCCAAACTCTTGGATCATATCCAGCTACGGGAGCCCCAAATGACAGTAGCAGGATGACGGATGTCGATAGAAGAAAGATGTGGATGGAGCGACAAGGCAGTGCTAGAGTGCAGAGGTTTGTAGCAACGCAGTGGAGGTTGCAACAGTTCGAGAGGCACAGAGGTCATTCAACTCCAATGCTCCTCCTCAACATATGTGTTTGGGTCCATCATCAACCTCCATGAAGTATCCTCAAGTTAAGTGTCCAACCTCCAAGATATATAGGACATGGTTCCGAATCCCAATCTCCAAGGGTCAACTGCCCAATGATCGTCCTCCTATGTAGGTACCTCCCTTGATCTAGTAATCGACTCCCCCATTATGTGCACCTAATGGGTTAGTCAACGTGTTGATCATGGTAACTACCTCCTAGGTAAGGGCGCCATGTGAACACTCTAACCAAGGTCAAACATCCCACCCAAACTAAGCCATCCATGTACATAAAACATTGAAAGGGGCTAGGCAATCTAGCACCCTCCTAGCAAGGTGAAAACACTTTTGGAGCAACCCCCAAAACTAACAACTTCTTAAGTTGCTTTGGAGGCACTTTCTTCCTTAGGACTTACAATATTTTCCTTATTATCATCCTGTATGATTGCCATGAGGGCCACTACACTGATGGATGGTTTGCCATGAAATATGGTAGTTACTAGTGATGGTTCCACACATGCGAAAAAACAATTGCATTAATGGATGATATCTTTCTAATTTCTTTTGTTTTAACCTTTAACAAGAATCGACATAGTAAAGTGTTTAAGCACAGGTTTATGGATGGGACAATGATTGAAAGTAACCTAACTGTTTTTTCCTTGTAATCTGTGAACAGGAGACCCCTAGAGACTTCACTACTGCTGACAGGTGTGACTAGGGTAAACCACTGACTAGGATAAACTTGGCAAGGACATTGAGTATTAATATATCACATATATCTTGCTGAGGGACTCGACACCGGGATCTCTTATTTCAATTCATAGCCCTCAAACGCTTGAGCTAAGCCAATGGGCTAAAAGTACCCTAATTTATTTATCAGTTGGGGTGACACACATTCCCAATTTTTTTGACCTAGGGGTGTTTTACACTGTATGATTAACCAGGCCAAAATAACCCAGCAACAAATCCATAATTTGGGCTTCCAGACTGCAACCTGTTGAGATTAGGTTAAACTGTTTGACGGGATTGAACTGAAATTTTTCAAACTATAAAGTAGCTTTTGAAGGTACTTTGTGGAATTTACTTCAATTTACGTTGACAAATATATAATTGAAATAATCTTAGAATATCAACCAGTGGTCCTTGCTGAATTCCTCATTCGATCATAGTAGTAAATGCAAAGCCACAATCAGTCCAGATTATATTAGATTTATCTTATCTCTCAATGAAAATTTTCTCTGATACTTCCTTTGGGATAATTCAAGCAAATACATTATGGTTTCATGCAAATTCATCAATAGCATGCCAACAATTTTCTTGCAGCAAAGCTAGTGCAGCTTTGTGCTGAATTGTATTTTGTAGTAGTTCAGATAGATTGTTTTCATGCAAATCAAATTATGGAAGGGCCTTATTATTGCTTGAAGTGCCTCATTACTAGTGATAAGGAAGACAAAGCAGAGTTCATTAAGTCTATTTATTTTAGTTTTAACAGAAATGTTTGAAGGAAAACAGTATGGAGCGGCAAATGGGACTGGTAAATGTTTAGTAAACTTGCCTTGAGTTATTGATCATTAAGAAGTGGCCCTTAGTCTGACGTAACCAGCTATAGGAAGTCACCCTTAGTGCTTTGATAATTTGTAATTTTTTAATGAGATGCTTCCTTATTTTTATAGATACAAACTGTAGAGTAGTGAAAATTCTAAATGGTCCATGCCCTCTTTGTATTTTTTTAAAGATTTTTGGAGATAGAAGCGTTCCAGTTGAAAATGATGCAGACCTTCTACACATTTCTGTTGGAGGTGTAAACAAACTTAAGTTAGTGGAGAAAACAGAAACCACAGATCCTTCTACCAAGGCTTCACTGGAAGAAATCACAGCACTAGAGAAAGCTGACGAGGAATTGGCACGATTCTTACAGGTAGCCACATCAACTATAATACTAGTTTGATTTCTTCAAGGTTCATACTTTCTGAGAACAGGTGTTGTCCACTTATTTGTCCCTTTTCATTGGAACTAGGTGGATCAGTAATATAGTAGACTGTAACATGTTACAGATCTCTTAGTTGGTGGGCTTTGGTATCTTTCTGCTTGCCTCTGAAGCATAATGCTGCTTATTAGAAGTATTTTCTTTCTAAACAGGCCGAAGAAGATGCTCTTGCCTTCCAGCAACAAAATGCTGGTCAAGGTAAGGGGGAGTTTGAAAGAAGGCTTCGACCATATGTGGACAAAGTTTTATTGGTGTGTATTTCATTACCTTCTATTGGATGAACAGTTACATTGTTATTGCTTTTCTGTTTTCTTGTCAGTTGGCTCTATGCTAAGAGACAACCATGCTAAACTGAAATAGTCTAAGACTGAAGTCCAAAAGTAATTTCTTTTGTAGTATGAAGATCCTGCCGCACAAGAAGCAGCACGAAAGTCAGTTCCCATGGATGAACTTGAAGAAAAAGCTGCCATTACCTTAGCCAAGGTAAAAGTACTATCTAGTTTACTCGAGAGTTGCTTGTCTTTCTAGTTTTGCAGGTTCAACAGAGGAATTATGTTACAGTATTTGTAGACTTCTATCATTTTTTTGTGAACATAATTTTTGTATTATAGTATATGAAGAAATACATGACTTACTAATACATCAGGTGTTAAAGTGGTTCTCGAATTTAACTTTGGCATCCCGCTTGTGATGGCCATTGAAGACATAGCTATTCTAGAGAATCCATGGTTCAGAGTTCCCAAAAATAAAAAGATAATAATATGTCAAAACCCAAGTTTTTCAAAATAGCCACTCTAAAACAGATTTTTATAAAAGGTGCTATTACTGCTAAATTTACTAAACTGCTTATATTTCCCGTCTAATCTGCCCTGCTAGTAACACAAAATTCAAAATCTTCTTATTGTTTGCAAAAAAATGCTATTCCAGGTCCTGCTAAGAAAATCATAGTGGAGTATAGTGTCATATCCCCAATAATTAAATTTGTCTAAGGAGCAGTGTTGTGAAAATCGCGATTTTATCGTTTTATCACAAGTTTTTCAGCAGAACGAAAATATCGCAAGTTTTATTCGAAATTATCGCAGGTATTTTTTTTTTTGCTCATTTTTTGGAAATTATCGCGATTTTTTGGAAAAAATCGCGATAAAATCGGAAATTCTCGCGGGCAGTTGGGGCAGCGAGGTTTTATAAGGGATGCTAAATGTTTGAAATGCAATTTTTTTTGAAAGAAACAAATAATTTTTGAGTGGGGCAGCTTAATGATCAAGTCTAGGCCCTAGTATTTATATGTTATTCATGGTAATGTTAAATTCTTAAAGTAAAAAGTTGAAAATGAAGTTCATCCTTTTACTTAAATTTTTAACATTACCATGAAATGACTTAGGATGTTTGAGAGTGGTTCTGGCCTCATTGGATTTCATATGGAGAAAGTAGAATTTTAGATTTCATTCAAAATCCAGCAGGCTTATCAGTTTTTCCGGATTTCAGGATTGGGAGATTGTAATGTTTCCAGGTGACACCACCTGCCCGGGCTACCCCTGCCACCAGTCGAGGACGTGGTCTACCTCCTATAGCTTCTACTTCTAGTTCTTTAGCTTCTAGAGCATAGCAGACTCCACTGCCAACTCCACCAGCACCAACATCTATACATCTAGAGGGAAAGGGAAAGCTGTGGCATTTTCTCGCAAGAGGGGCAGAGGAAATCAATAGGATTAGACTTTAGTTATTTTCTTCATTTTATTGTATATGACATTATGACATGATGAGATACATTATTATATTTTCTGTTGATATTTTGAGGCTGAGTTGGGACTCAGGAGTCAGGACTTACTATTCAAGACACGATATTCAATGTTATGTGTGATTTTAGCACTAGAAATGATATTAAACATCTTATATTTTAGTTCTTTTATCATATTTATGTGTCAATGTATTTATTTTATGTTGTAGATGGTTTAGATATTAAAAAAATTGGAAAAAAAAATGAAAAAAATGAATATTTTTGTACCAAACGATTTTTTCCTGATTATTTCCCGATAATTACGATTTTTTCTGATTTTTTCCTTGCGCCGATATTATCCCGATAACGATTAATGCAACATTGCTAAGAAGTATACTTGATTTTGCAGTTTTGTTTCCTACTGAATTATTCTGGCGCTTGGACTTAGGAGTTTGGGTTAGAAGGCTTGGGAATTAAATTTTGCAAAAGGAAAAGAAGGCAACTTAGGAAAAGTGGGTCAAAAATTAAAAGGGTGAGTTGTGGGGGCCACACAAAAGGGGAAATTGAACCCTTAGGAGGAATTCGACCCACATGGAGGGAAAATGCTCTAGGGGGTTCGATTTGGTGGGGACCACAAGAGGAAGAGGAGAGAAGCTACAAAAAACAAACGCAAGCTCATTTTTGGGGTTCCTTGTTCATTCATCTAACTTGGGAGTTTACTTGTGCTGATAGCCAAGTCAACCGGTGCCTTGAGTACAGTGATTTCCAAGGGGAAATTCCAGCCTCTCTTTCGGTGGACTTCAAGTGCCACCCTAAGAGGGAATTTCTGAACTTAGTGGGAAGGAATTTTGCTCGAGTTCGTGGGACAGTTCAACTCTTCCTTCAGCGAGTTCAAACTTCCAGGAGGACGCAGGGGCAAAGCCGTACCAGGGGAGTTTCAAGGGGTATTTTGGCCAGAGGTTTTAGGAGAAATTTCACTAAGGGTGGACCAGCATTTGTGGATAATTCCAGGGCTTGAAGTTGCTGCTCCTGAGAGAGATAGACTCACCATTTTAGGGCCTACACAGTAGTGTTATTGGGCAGAATTTGTGGGGCTGGATTCACCTCACTTGTGTTGGGTTTTGGAAGGAAATTCGCTCAAGTCTTCTAGAGGGAATTACAGGGCAATCCTACAGTTGATTGAGGAGGGATAAGTGGCATATTCAACAATTGTGGGTTGTGGGGGACACAAAATCTGCCAAGGAAGGCGTAGCACCCGATTTGGGTACTTCTGGGAGGTCGGAATTAGCTCAAATCCTTTATGGGTTTTGTTGGATTGGTCTTGTTAACACTCAAACTAGTAGGGGACCTAAGGGGGATCCCTAAAGGGCAAATGCTAGGCCAAGGGCAACAAATGGAGACTTAGCCCACTGTCACCTCAGCTAAGGCTCCCTTCTATTTACAGAATTTCACCAATGGGAGGAGTCTCGGTATATTATGGAGTCACCGATGAAGGATAAGTCAATGAAAGGATGTGGAGTGACCTAAATAATCCCTTTCTTGGAAGGGTTAGAAAGATAGAGCTTGCTTGCTTTCTAAGCAAGGTACAATGTCTTCTAGGGAAAGGAAGGGAGGATTTGAGGCTTAGGTTTATGGGATATGACTTGTGAAGGAGTTTCCCAATTCCTAAAATCCTTGTTGAAATTGGTATCCTGAATGGTTCTTTGAAGAATTGTCGTTTCAAAGAAACGGAACCACATGGGACCAAGTGGATCTAGTGTAGGGTAGGGGAGAAGAGTGTGGCAACCAACGATTATTCCTAACCTGGACAAGGTATGGAAATGGATCATGGAAAGAATATCCACTTAAAGGTTTGAATTGATCCAACAAGGTACTAGCCTTTGGGGATGTTAGGGCAAAGTTTAATCTCAAAACTAGGGCTTGGCTTTTCTCCAACTCCACCCTCGGAATGGCTTCAAAATTGGAGGAGGCCTTGAGAAGACACTAACGCAGGAGACCCTAGGAGATCAAACTTTTTGGATGGATAGTTTGTCAGGAAAATGATGCCCTAGGTGACCCAACTTGGGTTGACTTAGGAAAAGGTGAAAAAACTGTGATTTTAGGTGACCACCTCTTAGTAGATCAGTGCCTTAGTCTTCCGAGAATGGAGTCTGTTGACCACTGCGTGTCAACTACCCATAGCAGTACACCCCCTTTTCTTTGCAAAAGGGATAGCGGTTGATCGACATGTTCGTGCCATTCGACAGTCATCATCCACTTGATCATATTAAGTTGTAAACCTAGTCTGCATGTTGAATTGTAAATTTAGCAGAGTTGAGTCATGTATGTAAATTGCCTAGGTGGACCTAATTTTCTAGTGATAATCTACGTTCCGGAAGGTTTTTCGTCTCACCGATCCATGATCGGCAGAGTTTTCCTTCAACTTGACCTCAAAGCCAGAATGAATTTTGTCATTAGGGTCTTAGGAGAATCCTAGTGTGTTAATTTGCTAGATTGTGTTTGGTCGCAGAACTGGGTGGTCTATGAGGGTCTATGTCAAATGGGTTTTCCCCCTGGAGATGTAAAGTTGTAAAAGTCACGATGTAAAGTGTCTTGAGGGTTAGAAAATGTTTTAATCCCCTCATAAGTCCTAAGTCCTAGGTCCTAGTTGATTTTTCCAAAGGCTAAGTTCGAGGATCCATTTAAAAATAAATTAAAAATGAAAAATTGAAAAATTGAAAAGATAACAAACAATAAAAAATGAAAAAAATAAAATAAAATAAAAAAAAATAAATAAAATAAATATAAAATAATAAAATAAATAAAAACTTAAAAAAATAATAACATAATAATATTTTGAGTAAACAATGCAAAATTTCAATTTTTTTAATGCATTAAAAATTCGACGGATGAGATTAAGAGATATCTTGATTCTCATTGACGGTCGAGATCATTTTGACATGGATCACTCGAACTAGCCGTTGGGATTTTTTCCTTTAAATAGGGTCCTAGGGGTCATTGGAGATCATTGGATCTGTGAGTTTTGTGCTGAAGAAGCTCTCTTGTAAACTTTTTCTGGTGCTAATAAAGAAAGACTTTGGGGTTGAAATCTTGCTGGTTTTACTCTTTGGAAGTACTGTGAGCTATTTTATTTTCTGCATATTTTGATTTTCAGCCATTAGTAACAACTTATTGTAGAGTATTGTTGAACATAGGTATCTTGTTCACTTGCTAGGGTTTGAATGGTATTAGAATTTCT
The DNA here is from genome assembly GCA_000404065.3 of Pinus taeda. Taxonomy (NCBI): domain Eukaryota; kingdom Viridiplantae; phylum Streptophyta; class Pinopsida; order Pinales; family Pinaceae; genus Pinus; species Pinus taeda. The sequence continues at coordinate 122,691 of APFE031508915.1, read as the reverse complement.
GAAGTAATGGCAGGGATCTCCATTGCATTTGAGATCTAGTACTGTTTTTTCTCTCTTTATTGATGGTTGAAGTGAGCTGTGCAGGAAACCCTTATTGAAGAAGATCAGTGAGCATTTGGGGAAGTTCTCGACTGAACCAACCAATTTTGCAGAGCCCAGCCAGTCTCGATCCTGGGTTTATTATTTAAGTTTGTTTTCTGATTTGCATGAGAGATTTCTGAAGGATTTCATAATACATCTGGAATTTTGATAACATTACTGCTGATTATTGATAAATCTGGCTGTTTAAGAGTCAAAAGTTGTAAATGCTGATCTAGGGTTTTGATTTTGTTTTATGCATATATTATTTTAGGTTTTCCTTTCTTTTGCAGATTGCAGGTACAGGGTTTTGAGAAACATTTTCAGGGCTGTTCCTTCTTTATCATCGTTTCCCTGCCATCAATCTCTTGTCAAAGCTGTGGGAAAAAGTCCTGTTGCCATCACCCCTGCTGTTTCAGGCCAACTTTCATTCCATTACCACGCAGCAGCAAGCTTCCTCTGCTCATCAACCCATTCGTTGCCATCTCTGTGTTGATGCCACGCTCAGCTCTTTGGGTTCTCACCTGCAAAATACATTGAATTCGCACAGCCCATTGAAATCATGCAGCTACCTTTGGACGCCAGCTACCTCTCCGCGCTGCCAGAACCATTACGCAGCTCATCAACAACTATTGCCCAGGCATTCTGCGTCCACTTCCCTCTCCTCATCAATCCTATCCTTCTGACTGGCGTCCATCACCTCTACGCATTCGTTGTTACCTGCACCTCTACATGGTCTCAGCTCTATTGTCCATCCCTGCGTGCATTTTGTTGGAAATAATACTGAGAGGGGGGGTGAATCAGTATTATCTAATTCTTTTAACAAATCTTCCTTATTTACACTTTGAATTATTTTTGCATATCAGTACCATAAAATAATGAGCAAGAAAAACAGACAGTCACATCAAAGAACACCAGATATAAGGTGGAAACCCAATGTGGGTGAAAACCACCTGCTGCAATATGTCTCTATCTTCTTTCAAATTAGAAACTCCTTTTACAATGGTCTTGTACTGGTGCAGTCCTTTACCAGTACGCAGGCTGCAACCTGCAGAGAGCTACAACTCTCTCTCGTTTTCCAGTCTCTCCTGGAAGGGAGCTACAACCCCCTACTTCTTTCTTCAAGGACCACTTTTCATAAATTTTCAAACTGGATCCATAAACATCAAATGATCATCAAGTACCAGTAAGTCACCCAGATAACCAGATCCACAATAACAGTAAACTAA
>APFE031508915.1:75184-91309 GCA_000404065.3 Pinus taeda | reverse complement strand
GGGGCTGTCACCCTGATCCCCGATCTCTCTGTTTAAGCCTGTCTCCCGTGGCTAAGGGGGTTAGACCCTATGGAATAATGGATGACCAACTAGGGACCAGTTGGGTTGGGAGACACGAGGGGAAACAAGCACTTAATTGATTTTATTAAGTTAATAGACCAGTGCCTTACGGAGTTAATGACTGAATGATTATTTATCAAATGCTTGCAGAAATATGAGCTCATTAACAATCATTTACCATCAAATAACTCAAACTAAGGTTAACTTTTGCCAAATGCGAGATATTCAATGTCTTAACAATATTTTAGCGATTAAAATTCGAAAGATTAAACGCTTTAAATAACCACATAATTTTAAATGCGAACCAGAGATCAGATTCATATAGCTAATCTTCAAATGAACATTTAAGCATGATCAACCACATAAAAATGATAAATATTAATCCCACATCAAAAATTTATTAGCCTCGGCAAAAAAGATATATCGCAAACATGACAAATCCTTGAGCCAAGACTGAATCTGGCAAAATATTTCCAAAATATTTTTTATATTTTCAAATAAAACTGAACTAAGCTAATGAAACTTTAAATCTAAAATCTAAATAATACTAAAATCTAAACTAAATCAAAAGAGACCTTTTTTTTTTTTGAAGTAAAACTTAACTAAACTATAACAAAAATAAGAGTTAAATCTAAATCTAGTTAAAAATCTAAATGAAACTGAAACTTTAACAAAAATTGTTAAATTCTAAACCATAAGAAAAATGAAACTAAACTAAACCCTAACTACAACATACATAGGAAACAAAAGAAAAGTCGATTTTTTTTTTTTTATTAATATATTACCACTTACTAAAAAAATAAAGTAAAAAATAATAAGCTATCCTAAACAAAATATGCTAACGTTAACCTAACAAAATGCATACAACATAAAAGATACATGTTCGTTTCCTAGCGTGTAGGTTTGAAGACGGAATGAACTTCGACGAGAGGTTGGAGGATGGTCGACGGCAGAAGAAAAGGGACAAGGTAGCGTAGAGGGTTTCGACTTGCAGGATTGCAGAAGGATTGACAACAGTGTGTAGAAGGTGCAGGGGATACATTTGATTGCGGGCTTTATATATATATATCTATATATATATATATATATATTTTTGTTGTTTGCAGTTGCAGGTTTGGACGTGCGTGGAGATGAAGGGAATGGCTGTAGACGGTTGGAAATGGATGAGGGAGAAAACGCAGGTGGACTGGACGTGAATCAGAGTGAAGAGAAGCGTGAAGGGACGAGGATGCAGCTTGATTGGAACGGTGATAGCTGAAGCTTCTGAAGAGCAGGTTTGTGTGGGATGTAAGGCTGCGGAAGATTAGAGCGGGCTGAGGACGCAGGTTTTGGAGTGAAGCAGGGTTTGGCAGCTCAGAAAAACATGCATAGGACGCAAATAGGGTATCGATGAAGTGATTGTAGGTTGAGGGGAGCATGTGAATGGGTGGAAATGCTTGGAATTGAGAGAATACGCAGGGGTAGTGCTGCTTGAAGAGAACTAGGAAAATCAACGAAGTTTGAAGGAGAAGCGTGGTAGAAACGCAAGGATTGCAGAAGCTGAAAGAACAACAATATATGGAGAGGCTGGAACGCAACTTTGCCTCATAAAATTTCAAAATGTCCCTGTAACACAATTAAACCTGTAACATGACAAAACCCTGAGCAATAGCAGGGAGCTGATCAAACCCTCGGAAGTCTTCAGAAAACCCTGCAACCTGTAAATGGAAAGGAAAAACACCCAGAATATATGCAAAAAATAAAACCCAAAAAACCAGCTACAAAATTTATAGCTTTGTGACTCTACAACAACCAGATTTGTCAGTAACCCTCCATAATATTTTCAGAATATTAGATTTACTATGAGATACTTCAGGAATTTTTCATGTAATTAAAAAAAAATAAACTTTAAATGTCAGACCCAGAATCAAAACTGGCTGGGCTCTACAAGAAAATGCTTTGCGGGAGTTGGCTGGTTCAGTCGAGAACTTCCCCAAATGCCCATTGATTTTCTAAATAAGGGTTTCCTGCACAGCTCACTTCAACCATCAATAAAGAGGAAAAAAACAGTGTTAAATTCCAGATGCAATGGAGATACCTGCCATTATTTCAGAAATTTTATTACCATTCAAACCCTAGTAAGTGAACAAGATACTTGTGTTCAACAATACTCTACATCAAGCTATTACTAATGGCTGAAAATAAAATTATGTAGAAAATAAAACAACTCACAACACTTCAGGAGAGTAACTCTAGCAAGATTTCAACCCCAAAGTTTTTTTTTATTTGCACCGGAAAAAGTTTACAAGAGAGCTTTCTTCAGCCCAAGACTCACAGATCCAATGATCTCAAAGGACCCCTAGCACCCTATTTAAAGGAAAAATTCCCAACGGCTAGTTCGAGTGATCCATGTCAAAATGATCTCGACCGTCGATGAGGATCAAAATCCCTCTTAATCTCATCCTTCGAATTTTTAAATGCATTTATTTACTAAAAAATTTGACTTATTATTATTTTTAAAATTTTTATTTTTTTTATTTTTAAAAATTTTAAAATTTTATTTATTTATTATTTATTTTTTTAATTTCTAATTTTTATTTTTGGATCTTCGAACTTAGCCTTTGGAAAAATCACCTAGGACCTAGGACTTAGGACTTATGAGGGGATTAAAATATTTTTCTAACCCTCAAGACACTTTACATCATGGCTTTTACAATTTTACATCTCAAGGGGGAAAACCCCATTTGACATAGACCCTCATAGACCACCCAGTTCTGCGACCAAATATAATCTAGCAGATCAACGCACTAGGATTCCCCCTAAGATTTTAATGACAAAATTCATTCCGGCTTTGGGGTTAGGCTGAAGGAAAACTCTGTTGAACATGGATCGGTGAGACAAAAAACCTTCCGGAACGTAGATTATCACTAAAACATTAGGTCCACCTAGGCAATTTACATACATGACTCATATCTGCTAAGATTATTTACAATTCACACATGCAGACTGGGTCTACAATATAATATGATCAAGTCGATGATGACTGTCAAATGGCAGGGACACGTCAACCAAGCGCTATCCCTTTTGGGAAGAAAAGGGGGTGTACTGCTATGGGAAGTTGACACGTAGTGGTCAACAGGTGGCATGTGACTGATAGGTGAATGAAGTAGGGGATGAGAAGGGGCAGCTCTCGGCCACATGTTGGGGTACAAGGGTAGCTAATAAAAGGAAAGCCCACACTTGGGTTTATAATGTATAAGAAGGAGAAATCGTGGTACATGAGGTGCCCCGACCTTGATTTTTCCACCCTTCTTTATATGCCTTTTGCCTTTTTATGATTTTCTTTGATTAATTGCTCGGGGCTCAAGAGGTAAGAGCATGATGCGTAAGATATAGCAGTGAATACCCCCTTTTAAGGTAAGGCGGTTCATTGCCCACAGGGGTTGGGACAATCATGGGTTCCTATATGATGAAGGGGGTTCATAGAACCCGTAGGAACCAGGGTGATGGCCATGATGATGGGTAGAGCTCATGTATTGGCTTTTGTCCACGTGCTAAATATGTTTGTCTTGGCCATATTTTGCATTTTGTGGTACAATTTCTTGTTGAATGTGGCCAAATATGCTTTTATCTTTCTTTTTCGCTGCATCAACCTCCCGGGCATCATTCCAAGCCTGACCCAAGGTGTGGGCAAGGGGAAGGGGTGGGCTAACCCTATGTGCAGCCAATGGAGGAATGTGGACCTAGCGGAGGAATGTGGACCCAAGCGAGAGAAATGATGAATGGGGTAATAATGAGTGGAAAGGGAGTAATATGAACGGATAAGGGAGTTGGACCATGTGACCAAAATCAGGGTTTCCCATTAAATACCATCCCTAAAGCCAAATGGTCATTAAAAGAGATTCCATGGGATTAGAATGCAAGGTTAATATCCAAAAGGGGTCTAGGGGACAAGGGCACAGACCTAAACCATTCTTTCCGCCGAATCCCCCCATTAATCCATGCCCATGAGTGTCCATGATAAGCAAACAACAATACTCAATTGTCAAATGACAAGACATACCTTTAGGTTCAGGAAGCCCACCTTCAAACATACGATCATGGCAGATGGGTGGGGACCACATGGTTGGCTCAGGTGGTAGAGAAATGGTACAATGAGCTAGCTGGTGGCTGCTGACTGAGGACCATCTTGGAGATTTTTTTTTCTCCTAAGGATATCACCCACAAAATGGTGGGTAACAAGCCTCAAGGAGTATACTCCTAATATTGCAGAATTTTTGGAGGTGTTTTGGGCCCTCAAATCTCAGTTCACCTACAACTATAGTGCAAAATTTTCTGGGTGAAACATACAACTTGGAGGAGCCATATTGGGTGGAGATTTCTAGCTATTCTCACCTTGGTATTTGCTTACTTTCCATAACATGCCCAAGTGCACACTTTCTATTTTCCATTGTAGTCAGATTCCATGGTTAATTAATAAAATGGCTCAGGATCATTGCTGCTACCCTATGTAGTTTTAATTTGGTGATGCATGTGTTATTTCCAGTATTTTATGGCTGTACTTATGCAGTAACTAGTGCATGTCTTTGGTATTCTACTGTAAATTTCTATTAGGAATATTACATATAGTTAAGAATATCTTACGAGAGTCCAAAAATATGGCAATCATTTCCATACAGGAAAACTTATTTGGTTGTAACTTGAACTCCTAAGGCATGTCCTTGTATCTGGGATGGGTCCAACACTCTTCAACCTAGTAGTCCATTGACTCCAGTGTCTGCCAGGAGCTAGGATTTGCTCAGCATGCTGCAAGTTTCTGCAGCAATTTCCTCTATGGAGTGGAGCTTTATTATCATCTTTGTTTTCTTAGTCTTCAACTTTGCCTTCTCTGTCATCTCGTGGTGGGATTTCCTTGCTTGCATGCTATTGAGACTGACTGGTATGGACCCTCACCTAAGTCATGATAGAAAATGTGAGTTCACATTTGCTCTCGTCTTCTTCAATTTTTTGTTGAATAAATTTTCACAGCATAGCGATCATCTCACCCATATCCTCCATGTTCTCAAAGTTCTTCACACTTCCTGCTGCTACATCTCTTATTGCCTACCCTAAATCAACCACTACCTTGAAGATGCTTTCTAGATTGCTATCATTATGTCTACTAAAACGTAACATTTACAGATCAACATTTTGACCAAATGTCATGTTGTTTAGGAAGAACATGTGAATAACTTATCTGATTATCTATTACTTTTCATTGGATCTCGACCAACATTTCTCTAAAAATATAAATATCTCAAACTGATATTGCTTAAATTCCATGCTTTTTGTTCTTGAGGTAGTTCATTACCTAGTTTAAAGATTTTGCAGGTTGCCAGTATGGTTAGCTTTATCTGAAAAGTTTAAAATAGTCAAATCAATTTATTTAGAGATAGGAAGAACACTATATAAAGGCATTCAACGTCCTCATCAAAGGCACCATTCGACCTCACACAAGAAAGACAAGTTCTGGGCATCCAAGCGAACATCAAGAAGGACATGAAGGACACAAATCTCTTTCTCTCTCTCTCTAGTTCACATTTTCTCTCTCCAGATCTTGCACGTGTGAATTATGGGCAACAATTTTTGGGTAGGTTGAGTTGCAGGGTCGAAATTGTAGGGCTGAGTTACAGAGCTGAAAGCATATTTGAGAGGGCCGAAGTTTTGAATGTTAGAAGTTTGACTTGACTTGAGGGTTGGAGACCAAGTTTGACCATAACTTGTCGATCAGTTTGATGTCATAGTTGACTCACGCATTAGATGTATCTCTTGTTGAACTGAAGAATTTCTCTAAGGAAAAGGTTGCTGGATTTTCCCCCAAGTGGGTTTTCCCAGGGTAAATCTTGTGTTCTCTTTGTGCATTGTGATCTCTTTATGGTTTATGGTTGAATTTCTGAAGCGTAATTTCTTAATGATAAATTGGAATTGTTAAAATAAGATATATATCATTAGAAGTAATTATTAGCGTTTCAGAAATATTATGCTTGTATGTATTGCACTTGAAAAATCAACCCGCATGCAGCCTGTGGCTAGTCAAACTGTGGTCTAATGTGTGGTCAATAGTTCTTACGTGAGGCCCTCCTATTGTCAACAATCTGCTGTCAATTTTCAGTCAAAGAGCTCGGTCAAGGTATGGCCAACTAGGCCCAAAACAACTTAATCTTCTCCTCACACGTGTGGCCAAGAAAGAGATGAGACTTCTCCTTGTTCAAAATTGCTCTTGCTTGGTGGTGAAAAATGAGAGGTCACATCATCAATTTATACTAGTCGAATGGGTGAAATAACACATGGGGCACACCACTTCATGAGCTGGGACACTTGATGCTTCAAAAATCAAATTTTCAATTTAATCTTTCATAATTATTCTAGGCCGACTTATGCATGCAGGAATACCTGTCGATGCTACACAAAATATTGACAGGATGTTGTACTCAGGTACTATGGATGAAACAAAATTTGAACGATCTTCAAGAACATAATGATCAACTTGTTTCTATCATGTGTGATAATACTAGTGCAATAAATATTTCAAAAAATCCCATCATGCACTAAAAAAAAAGCATATTCCCATCAAGTATCACTTTTTGCAAGAACAAGTTGCGGATCGATCATTCAAATTAGAATACATTCCAACCAAAGAACAAATTGCTAATAATCTTTACTAAGCCTTTTCCAAGGGAGAGTTTTGAATATCTTAGACAAAGGATGGGAGCGGTCTCTTCCTCACTAGAAGAGTTATCTCACTAATCCTGGTCAAAGTTACAAAGGGTTGTCCTCCAACCCATGATAGGAGGAAGATAATGAAAATAGTTGAAGAAGCATTGATAGCATGGTCTCAGAGGAAGACTTTATCGGGTCCACAAGAAAAGCATTGGCAACATGGTCACAGGGGAGATTTTATCACATTCAAGAACAATTTGTGAGTATTGACATGAACTTAGAGAATGCAAACATTGGTAGATAGGGCACGCTGAAGAAGATAATTTCAAGAGATTCTACTTATAACAGGATCAGGTTCACACATAATTATGGAAGCATTGGTAGACAACCATGTCCCTTTTCCATTGATGTCAAAGGGGGAGAGATTGCAAACATTGATACAGACATTGATAGACTTTGAGACATAGGAGCAGGAGATACTGACATATGTTGAAGGTGAGAATGCAGACATTGACAAAAGGAAGGAAAAAAATAAGGAGGCATCTTCGCAATTAGACAGGAGGAATCCTTATCACTATGTCAAGGGGAGTTTAATGCATGTCAAGGAGAATTTGGCCTATTGACATCAATGATCATCAATGTTTGGTGGTGTTGCCATCAATGACAAAGGGGGAGATTGTTGCACATAGTGTTGTCATTGATGTCAAAGGGGATGTCCAAGACAATAGTAGTGTCATTCATGAGTCAAAGAAAGCAACATGACAACTAAATATCTTGCATGCCCTCATTAGGTGAAGTCAAAAGAGGTATGACATTTATTAATTTTTTCACAAGGTTATGATGCCCTAATGATTGTATAGACAACATGGTTGCGTAGTCCTTGTCGAGACCTTTCCAACGGTATATCCCACTCTGAAAAACTCCTCCTGGATGAGAAGTTACGGCCATTTGAAAATCAACATTTATAAAAGATGAAAATTATAGGGCAAAAGCCCCCCAACATCAGTATGTTAAATAGTGTGCAACTTCCAAGCAGATCCATGGCTAATTAATTAAATCCACAACGGATGGTGACCATACATGCACACAGTTTAATGTGGTTAAAGATCACGCACCTTGTTCAGATCAAATGATAGATATATGCTAACATGTGCACTTGTTAACTAGAGTGGCCTTGCCAAAATGGCTAATCTCGGTATGACACATGGCAATGTTTGATTGGATGATTTGGTGAGGACATGGCCCCTCTGCACAATCACCCATGACATAGCAGCAAGGATGACACATGGCAATGTTTGATTGGATGATTTGGTGAGGACATGGCCCCCCTGCACAGTCACCCATGATGTAACAACGAGGCTGGCATGGTACCTCCAGGGATTGCCATGTGGCAAGTCCAAATGGAAACTTTTGGTTGGTCAAACAATTGAAAATGAATGACATGTGGCACCCCTCATAGGATAACACGTGGCATGATGATGTCATGCTAATGTCATCGTGCAGATGACCATGGACCCTTAGGTTAGGGTCACATGACAAGGTCATATCAGTCTGAGCACAAATTTTAATGAGATCACATAGTCACGGTTTTATCGTCAGAGGGCTAAGCCCCAGGTTATATGCATGTCAATGTTTTTGAACGAGAATTATATGAAGCTGTTGTTTGCATGTCATGTAAGTTACAATAGATGACCCACCTTCATTGGATGAGTAGGCTAGATGAAATAAATCACTGATTGGAGGATGGATGAGAGGCATCTAAGGCTATCTATCTATCAATCATATTAGGGTTGCTAGTTGATAGGCTAAAACAACAAGGGAATTTTTTTTTCTCTTAAGGGTTATGAACATGGGTGGTTAATAGGGCCTGTTGACCATTGGAGTGGCACTTAATGATTAATGAAAGACTTCTTGCCCAATGATGATCCAGAGGACACTTGTACCATCAGATATCATTAGGCAACAAAGTTTTTTAAACTCTACTTCTATTTTCTCATCATCTTTCTTGTACCCAGATTCCACACCCTGCGGGGAATTGTAATAAGTGATACTAGTAATGATGAGTTTTGAGTCTGTAATAGGCCTAGGATGTTGGAACTCGATCAGCAAACAAGTACACCTTGGATTGTTCTTTTATCTGGTTAATTATCCATTTTTTTCGGCGGATAATTTTTTAGGTTTTTTCACTCACTTTTTACCCTAAAGCCGGGGTGACGGTTTGAAGGTTGAGCCCCTAACACATATTAGCGTCTAGAGCCGATGTATATTACCGTACTAGATCACAAAAGAAATTTCGTGGAATTTGGTTAGGTCTAGGTAGTCATTTTTTTTAATTTTTAGATTTTCCGCATTGCAGAAATTGCTAATAAAATTGTATTTGTAATGTAATAAGTGATGTCCAGAGAAATTGTATGGGGTATGAGTAATGCAATTTGCACCCCTCACCCTCAAATTTCTACTATGACACACTTTGGGGGGTTAAAAATGTGTTTTGAACCCTCAAAACACATTTTTCCTAAGTTTAGTGGGAAATCTGGCAATTAATTAAGCCATAAATTAAATAAACGGAGAAAAATAAATATCCACACATGCTAAATGTTTTGGAAATGAGGTGGAAAATTATGGGGGAGTTAAAGTGAAGTCCCAAGGTTTTGTGGATTCCTAAAATCAAGGAAAGGACGTGCTCAAATAAAATCGAATTTCTGGCATTAAATGAGAAACCCGTTTACTTGGAAATTCGAATTTGTAAAGTTAATGCACATTTGGGAGGATTTGGGATAATATTTGGTGGAAATTTTTGTGGGAAATTGTCCCCACATGGGTTACCACCCATATACACTTGCCATTCCATCATAAAATTCAAATTTGGCACAAAAGGGAAGAAAAAAATGATGTCCACTTGCTAGAATTCGATTTTTACAATTGGCATTGGAGCTCCATTCAACAAATTCGAATTTCTCTTTGGGATTGTCACCTCATGCCACTTGTTTAATCACTTCGACATTGGAATTGGCTCCCATAGTTCTATATAATAGAGCCTTGAAATCTCATTTGTATAAAATGTTACTAGCTATTGTGCTTGCGGAAGCGCTGCTACCTTGTACACTTTCAGAAATATCAATAAAGACTTTGGGGTTTCATTCATGAGGTGTTCCTCCTTTGAGAGTGCGATGAATTGTTGATCATTGTTATAATTCCTTTTACTCATGCTTTGATCTAATCTGTTTCCATATGCTCTTGTAGATTTGTTATGTAGAGTTATCTTGCATTGACATTTGATTTAGAAGTATGCTCTAGCTATAGAATGCTCTAGTTGGTTTTAAATGAATCTCTAGAGTTTCTTATCATTGTTTATTGCTAAATCTATATGGAACTAATTATTGATTGAAGTTTTGTAGAGGGAACATTTTATTGGGATCCCAAAATCAAATGTGAGGGGAAGTATTTGGAGTGACCAACCACTCTTGATACATTCTTAAAGGAGCTCTCATTTGTTCTTTGAGCCAAGTTCATAGTCTTATCTTACAAAATGGTTTTGCAGGGGTTTTGGCACATAGCTTGTACACAAGCCGAACACTTCTAAATTTAAATTTCTTAAAAAAAAACATTATACTTCATTTCTTTCATTTCCTATCTAAGAGCTTAAAGATGGCTAAGCAAAGACGAGAGTTTATTCTCACTCTTTAGCTTAGTCTTTTGTAAATTATAATTGTACATATACATTTTATCTTGTTGATTTTTTCACTAATACTTAACTTATTTTGTAGTCATTGTTTGGATTGTTTGCTAACTCTTGTATGGCATATTTTGAATTGCAACCTCCCGCAACATCTAACAAGTGTTTGCAGGACCTTTGGAAAATGTTGGGGGTTCAATTTCCAAGGATGTTATGAGCCCTTTTGAGGCTTATTTTGGCCAAGTCGAGTTCACTAGAGGGCTGTCCATTGTCTTCTCTAAGCCGTGGGCATTTGGAGGAAACTCACACCTTGTTTCCCTTGCATAAGTTTTGTGAGATCTTGTCACTACTTTCTCAAGAAAGGAGGTCTAGTGTCCAAGTTTCAAGCAATTATTGTGAGGACTCTCCTTGAAGTTTAGTTGAGGACTTTGAAGAGCCCTCTTCTCATTGTAATATTAATAAAATATCTAATTTGTTTCTGGGAGCTTGGGATTTCTCCCATGGTATCATATCTCCCCATTTAGAGGGAGTTTTCTCTTGGGTGGATTGACATTTGCATGGTTTAAACTTTCATACTTCATTCACTTACATGCATACTTTAATTGGGAATTAACACAACCTCACTATCACATTTAATTAAGTTAAAGTTTGTTACGATTTCATTTGAGCTTTGCATTCTCTATCTCATTGTTGCTTGAAGCTACAAGCTTGCACTTTACTTCGAGCAATTCATCCTTTACATGCAAGCATTTTATATTTTCAACAAACTTTGATTCGTTTCCATTTACCTTGGTAAATTGTTTAATGAGCACTTGAATACATGCTTCAATTTTACGCTACATTGTAAACAAGGTACAACACCTTTTTTTGATTACAGTGGAATCGGCAACAGGGGCAGCCTCACGATTCACGTTACACGAGGTCGATTCTGACCGCTACCTCTATAACCACTAGGAACTGCGCCCGCCCCTCTATACAGCTCCAGGGTAAGTCCGGAGGATTTGAACTCGTGACTTTCAGTATGGAGCCCACCTTTCTAACGAACTTCACCGCATTGTGATTACCAACTCACCTACCCCTGTGGGGCTAACAAGGTACAACACCTTATTAAGAAGGATGCATCGAAATCTTCAAATGAAGAAATTCGAGTTGAAGAGAAAGGAATTAATACCGAACTAGTGAATATCTCAACTCAAGAAGAAGACAAGCCAGTTGTAGGAAAAGCATACTCAATTGTTGTAGTTCAGACGATGACATATCCAAATGAAGATTTTTTAGTCAACTCAACAACATCAATGTTTGAAGTGAATTAGGAAGCTGTCACACGCAAGATAAGGGAAAATCAAACCACAAGAACTCTCTATTGACATCCGAATCACAAGAGCAAACAACTCAATCAATCTACATATATGTATCACTTAGATCAGAAACAACAAACTTATGTTCCAAAAAATACTGAAGTTTCAACAATCTAGTCCTGTTATAACAATTCATCACAGGTTTCTAGCAATTGCAAGATTCCACAAAAGATTAATTTAGGATGGTCAGATCCCTTCTTAGTTCTATAATTTAACTTATCACTCGGAGGATCATATCATCTTGTATAAACAATGATGATAGTTCTGAGATGAAAAGACATTCGAAATAGAAAAAGAGATCAAGCCTTTTAATCAGTAAACTTTGAGGACAAAGTTTTTTGAAGCGGAAGACAATGTTATGAATAAAATATAAATATATAAATAATAATAAGGAATAGTTAATTAAATAGTAATTAGTAATGAAGAGGCATGTCTCTATGGACATGACTGTTCGTAAAAGGGTACTTGCCTAGGTATATAAAGCAGACCCTCATTTGTAACACAATCATCTCACTTGTATTCAAATATTATTATATATAATTGTTGAGAAATCTAGGGCATAAAGATTAAGTGATTTCTCTTCTATTACTAATTGCTTGTGAGTACTTTTTACTTCTTTATATTAGGATCTCCTTTTACTTAGGTTATTAGTGTTCTTCTTCATCAAATAGCTACCAATGTATAAACCATAAAGAGACAAGAGACACAAAATCTAGGCTATTAGCTAGGGCCAAAACTTCTCTCTTTGAGAGGAAAACCCGAACAAATTATTCTTCTTATAGAGATTCCAACTGAAGAATACCAAGACCAAGACCCTTGACCTAGTTGCCACTCCAAGACCAAGACACCAAGCCTTCTTTCTCTTCCTTGAGTCAACAATAGTCAAACCCTTTTCTTGTTGTTACTTTCTCTGCCTCCTTGCTGCAATTTATAGGTCTTCAACTTTGACTTTCTCAGCCTTCTTACTACAATTTTATAGGTCTCTTTCTTGGCTTCCTTATTGCAAATTTATAGGTCTGCAATTTTGCACTACTGGAGATATTTTTAGCCCAAAACAGTCTTGTCTTCTAGTCCCTCCTTTGCTTGGGGAGAGGCTTCCTTGATGAGACTTCACACTTCTCTAACCGTAGATTTGCTGTACCTTGCACTTCTCTAACCACAGATCCCTGTACCTCGCACTTCTCTAAATTTTCTGTGTTCTGAGATTAGGCCGAGCTGCCTATTTATAGTGGTTGGAGTCTCATAATTAGCCGACAGGATCCAGGTGGATATTGGTGGCCACCTGCCAAGTCCACCTGGACCCCCACCATTGTTTCTCTCAGCATTTTCAGTTTCCTTAATTGTAGCACAACTTACTATTTTTAGCAGTTTTTCGGGTCCTGAACTTCTGGAGCCGTTTTGAGGCCCTAAACGATGTTTTTTGGGAAATCTGGGGGCAACATGGGTCGATGGACCGATGTTGCCCTTCCCGAAGTGGTAGTGCTCGGATAGATCTTTCTATCGAGCTATTGTACGCGTCAAATGGAGATCGTATGCCAAAGTTACGACCCCGGGAAGTTGATGTACCAATTCATCCAAACGGGGCCCACAGTTTGGCGTTTCATATTCTAGGGTTAGGTTTTGGAATGTTAAGGGTTTTCCATTGTTTCTCAACAATAAATAGGCATTTGAGCCTCATTGTAACACAGTTCAGAGGCTTGTAGCCACCACATATCTTCTTAGAGATAAGCTACCATTGCCCTGGCTAGTTTATTTCTATTACTGTTTGTAAGCATATTTCAGTATTTTACATCAATGAAATGAAGTATTATTTCCGCTGCATATCTGTGTTTATGGTTATCTCTGTAATTTGTTGCGTTCCTGTTTAAGTCCGGATCAGTGGTATCAGAGCGGTTTGCTTTTTCTCTGTTTTTCTTTACATGTCCCCAACGAGGTCGGGATATAAGGAGTTAGGGCTTGAACTGGTCGAACCTTTGCAAGACCAACCTTGCAAATCCCGACGGCCTCCCATGGCAGACGAGAAGAAAGACGAGGGGGCAGGAGATCCCATCAAAATCTTGCTCGAAGAAGCGCTCGAGCGACAACGGAACGCGATGATGGACAGCTTTGCGCAGAGCCTTCAACGACTACCCAAAAGCGACGCATCGGCTTCCAGCAGCTTCTCTGGAAACGCCACACCCTTTAAGGTACAAGTTAATTTTGAAATCCCCATATTCGAGGGTCAGATAGACGCCGATGCCGTAGATAAATGGTTAAATCTGCTAGAGGGTTATTTTTTTGTTCATGAATTTTCGAGTCAGGAAAAGATTGTTTTCGCTCATCTCAAAGCAGCCCCCCACGTCAAGGACTGGTGGGAAACCTACTGCGAGCAGAAGGATGAAAATACCGGCTCACTATTTTCAGCCGCACCCACTTGCAATTCATTCCGGGATGCCATTAAGGAGCAGTACTACCCTGTCAGAAGCTATGAGGATGAATACATAAATTGGACCACGCTGCGGCAAGCAAGGGACCAAGACGTGCCGAAGTTCACCAATCTTTTCCATAACCTTCACACAAAGTTGGGTATCAAGGATTCGAAGCAGCATTTGATACTCAAATACCGCGGCTGCATGCACAAGTACATCTAGGAAGAAATAGAATTCCTGAACATCTCCTCGCTCGACACAGCATACCGATATGCCGTCAAGGTCGAGTAGAAGTTTAAACAAAAGAAGCGAGACTTTGGATCTGCGAATCCAAAGCAAGGGAAAGGTGCACCTAAGCCACAGAACAAAGGACAAAGCCAAGGTGGGGCAGCCCAAGACAACCCGCCAAAGCTGCAAGCAAAGAACAACGCCGTGAAGCCGAAAAAGGACATGGGAAAATGGTGTGAGTTCCATAAGAGCTCCACTCACAACACAAGTGAGTGTCGGGCTAAGTAGTCACTGGTGGCTGAGCTAAAAGTTTCAGAATCAGATGCATGTTCCGACTCTGAGTCAAAACCCAACAAGGGGAATGACAAAGGGAAGCAGATCATTAATGCGGATCCCAACACCACTGTTGCTACTACCAAGATCTAGAAAAATGAACCCGAAGATCCAGAGGAGGAACGTCTCTTCAATTCCCAGATGTGGGTGAAGGGCTCCCCGCTTTGTCGATAGCGGGAGCCAAAAAAACCTCATTTCGGCAAAGGTCGTGAAGTGGTTGGGCTTACTGACCACAACACATCCACAACCGTACACCATTGGGTGGCTTCACCAAGGACAGGATCTTTGCATGAGCCAGCAGTGTCGCCTTCCATACAACATCAAGCCTTTCATGGATGAGGTATTGTGTGACATTGCTCCCCTTGAAGTTTGTGTGTATTATTAGGACAACCATACTTGTGGAAGCGACATGCTGTGTATGAATCAAGGCCCCGTGCTGTTATTATTACATTGGGAAATAAGTTGTATAGGGTACCAGAGGTAGCACCGCCTACCGCCATCTCTTTGATTACTGCAAAACAATGCAGTAAGCTGATTTCCAAAACCGGGAAATTTGTTTTCTTGATGATACGCCCTCAAGGAAAGAGGAAGATGGTGGCCACGGCCTCGAGACAGGGCCCCTCTGCACGACAACTACAGATGGACAAGGTCGTGGAGGAGTACGAGGATATCTTCACCTCCCCCGCAGGGGTTCCTTTACACTGTCTGGTCAAGCACTCCATCGATCTGATCCCAGGTGCGCCGCTACCCAATGGACCAATTTATCGGCGCTCCATTCTGGAGAACGATGAAATCAAGAGGCAGATTCAGGAGCTGCTGCAGAAAGGTCACATCCGTCCGAGTTCATCATCTTGTGGGAGCCCGATCGTGTTGGTA
This sequence comes from Pinus taeda, assembly GCA_000404065.3. Classification (NCBI taxonomy): domain Eukaryota; kingdom Viridiplantae; phylum Streptophyta; class Pinopsida; order Pinales; family Pinaceae; genus Pinus; species Pinus taeda. Next base: position 75,692 of record APFE031508915.1, on the reverse strand, counting down.
CAGAAGAAGGATGGGACTTGGAGACTCTGTATTGACTATCGGGCACTGAACAAGATCACTGTCCGTAATAGGTACCCGATCCCGCGGATTGATGACCTCCTGGACCAACTAAAGGGGGTAAAATATTTCAGCAAGATCGATCTGAAATCAGGATTCAGGATATCACCAGGTACCAATCGAACCCTCTGATGTGTGGAAGACTGCCTTCAAAGCCAAGGAGGGCCTTTTCGAATGGTTGGTTATGCCTTTCGGATTCCTGCAACCTTCATGAGGCTAATGGATGACATCTTGCGGCCATTCACCAACTGATTTGTAGTGGTATACTTGGATGACATTCTGATCTTCAGCCAGAGTTGGGAAGAGCTCCTCCACCACATCCGGCAGGTTCTCCAAACACTGCAACAACACAAGCTATGTGCCAATTTGGAGAAATGCACTTTTGGCATGACCCAAGTTCAGTATTTGGGATACATTATTGATGAACAGGGGGTGCATGTGGATCCAGCCA
>APFE031508915.1:17083-64849 GCA_000404065.3 Pinus taeda | reverse complement strand
TGGGGGGGGGGGGCGCTCCCCCGAAACTATGGTTAGAACTTAGTTACACATACCAATTTTCATTTTTTCTTGAGAGACTTGCCAGCTTGGATGCTGAAAGAGCCCTTGGAAGGAGTTCATGACTCTCCCATAGGATAGCACAATTGAGCCCTCTTAGCCTTGGCCACTTTCTATGGGACACTATCAGTTTTAGTATTTGTCATAGTGATTGACTGAGATGCTAATACCTCCTCTGTTTCAGGTGCTGGCTAGGATCTTGCTGCTCATGACTTTGCTGGCTTCTCCTGCTGTAGGGTTATTTCTTCTTAAGAGTTTCTGGCTTTACTAAATTGACTTGGGTTTACCCTTTTGGGTCCACCCTTTATTAGATTTTTGATTTTCACCTTTCTTGTTGGAGATGCTCTAGGAACTCTGTCACTGCTATTGTTACTTGATGTACTTTCGCGTCCCATTGGCCTACTTTAGTGATAGTCACTCATGGAAATTAATATAATTTCTCTTTCTTCTTTCCTGATTGAGCTTTCAAATTCATTCTTCTTTGAATCTTTTTGGGCCAAGAAGTATTTTGATTGTGTTTGGAATCTATGGTTTTGTAGGGTTTCCTTAGACAACTTAACCCAAGTGATCTTGATGAAGGGTATACAGGTTCTTATTGTGAGTTTTTTGACAACCATCAAGTACAAGGATTTTATTGGATGAGATTATTGGCAACGTGGTAAGATTTAAGCCCAACAATGATCAATTGTTTTGTAGTCTGGGTTTTGGTTACTTATCCTTTCTGATGAGAGGTTGGTACATGGGTCAACATGGACCTTAAGGAGATAAAATCACAGGGAAGAGGAGAGAACTAAGGATGCTAGGATCCGTTTGGGTAATATCAAACATCTGCTTTGGCTTGTCAATGCAGTTAGAACTTAGTACAACTGCTCCCTTCTATTTTCTAGAGGAATGGTGATTCATCTCTCTGTATTTTATCACCCAATAGGTTTTTACAGCCGTTGTAATAAGCAAGCAATTCTACTATTAGGAGAGCCATCCCCTCAGTTTCGTCAAGTGCATTCTGTAGCTGGCGCCTGCAGATCCTATGAGGGGAATCTGAGAGGATAAGTTTCATGGGAGTTCTCCACGAACTCTTATTAATGAATTGAAAACCATTGTGTTCCTTTTTGTTTCCTTCCTTTGTTATTGGAATAGCTTATAGTTTATGATTGACTCTAGTCTTTAGCATGTTTCTTATATTTCTTCTTTTTTACTAGATTAGTTAGCAACATTTTCTATGGATGTACTGTTCTTAGGAGCATTGGCTGTGCCTTGAATGTTACAATCATTATGGCTATTGGCTTTTGATCCCCCAATGGGACCATTTTCTATATAATCATGTATCATTTATTCATATACAACTGGAAATGCTAGATTCTAGACTCATTGTATTGGTATTGATTATATCTACTGAAATGAATGAGATGGATTCATGAAATGGGAATCCTATCACAATCCTTCAGAGGTGGCCTAAGCTTTCCGAGTAATGATCTGTTTCACAGGAAGGGAAGTTTAAGCCGGATAAAGCTGAACAAGATCATGCTTTTCTGCTACAATTATTGTTCTGGTTCAAGCAATCCTTCAGGTTTCATTCCATGGTTTTGTTCTTTCTATCATTTCCTCATTGTCTGCTTGAATACTGTAAATTATGCATGGCACCATACTAATCTAAATTTGAATATCACAATCACATGAAGTTGCTGTGATTTCTGTATTTTGTTTCAAATAATCCATGGTTGATGCTGAAAATGCAAATCTTATACTATTTGTATATATGTGCTGATTTTTCCCTAAAAGAAAAAATTCACATTTTTCTCATTATTTGGGGGGAAACTTCGCACTAACCAGTGCTACAAAAAGGTCCAATTGACTGGCTTAGAATTCCATTGGGAGACCCAGAACATTACTGATATCGCTCTCAGAAAGAACCATAACGAGTCATAGACTCAACATATGATCATAACCAAAATCCGAAGGATCTGGACAACTGGTGCTAAACTGGAGCAAAAACATAACTGTAGGCCAACTTAGATCTGAAAAAACCCTTTCTGGGCCAAGATTGGAAATCTATCAATAGGACAGTTGGCACTACAACATCTGCAAAATCATCTCAAAAACCATCTGCATCTTTGAAAGGCATAAATTGCCTCATCTGTGTCCCCCTAGTCCTAGACCTAGGAGGAGACATCCGCGGGAATAAATTTAGAATTATTACCTTTTCACGAAACTGCACTTCGCTTCTTTGAGATGATCTGCAAGCTGCTGCGCTCACTCGAGGAAGTTTGATATGGACAATAAACTACTTGCAAAGCTGGCTCATAGGAACCCATATCATCCATAGCACTATCAAATGCCAAGTCCTCAGAATGCATCCAGAGTCAAGACATCAACCTATCAGCAGAGAATCCATGGACAGGATGGCAAGGGGAAACGTCTTTTGTGGATGTGTGAACCCTACTTTGTTTTCTTTGACGCTCTGACACTAACCAATTCAGACTGCAGCCTCTCCTCCATGATCACGTAATCCCCTCTACTCAGATTTGGAGCAATGGAGAGCAAGGTGAGATTGACTCCCTCAACCAGTCTCACATGATAAAGCCCCCAATTTGGCATCCAAAGAAGTGAAGGAATCGTCACCGTAGCCCATAGTCAGACTGCAGTACTTCAAGGAGTGACACTAACTCTGCAGCATAAGATCTTGAGGGGCTTTCTTATCTTGAATGTGCTCATCACCAACAACTTGAGGCATCAAAGCTATAGTAGAATCCCTGATTTCCAATTTGAATGGGAAGGCAAGGAGTTAATGATTGCAATACTTTGAGAAAGGTCCCTGTTGCTGCCTGATCCAATCCTTTGGGTTACATGGAAGAAATATTTAATCCACTAAGTGTGGCCTTGGTGGCAAGTCTAGAATCGAGTTGTTGTCACTCAATATCGACTCCTCCGTATAGGGTAACTCCTAGCGAAGTCAAAGGGGGTAGTTGCTGAAACAACTAAGGCTGATTAAGCTATAGTAAACAAAAAATTAATCTAAGAGTTAATTAGATTAAACAAGAGTACATTAACCATCAGCAATCAATATGACAGATAGACAAGCAGATAATGACAGAAATTTAAATAACAAGATAGACCAGTGCCAAGAGTAAATGCTCGTTGCTTGAAAATAAATCCGGCAAATGAATTTGTAGCCCAATGCTGTATGCTGTAGAGATGTTCTGGAAAGTGCTCTTCATAAATTTTATTAAGGTTATTGCACTTGGATTTATTAGTTAAGTGAGTGCAAGATGGAGAGGCGGGTATGTGATTTGTGTGATTGCAAGAAAATAGAACTAATCTAATGTGTGTTTCCTCCTTCACCTTTATCTTTGAATAGGGTTGAGAAGGTCACAAGGAGATCCAACGGGAGGAACCTTAGCTTCAATGAGTACTCCCCTGATTTCACAATTCGACAATTGCAAGGAGATCCAACAAGAGGAGGCTTAGCTTACTCTCATAATTCCGCAAGTCAATGATTTCTTTTTCCCCAAACTTACAATAAAAGATTAAGAGGTTTTTGCTAGTTAAACTAATCCAACCAGCGAGTCCTCTTTGATCATGTGCAAGGATCAAGCTTCCCTTGCAATGGCTGAGAGCATAACAGAACTTGGAGGGGAGATGGTTCGTAACTTTTGCAAAAATGAAATTAATCTAAAACGTAAAGAAATTTAATCAACTAAAATGAAATAAATCCACTCTAATGTTTTGTGGTGCAACCGTGCAAGGTTAATTTTAAGCCAAATAAAAGCACACCATGAAATGAGACAAGAACACACAAGAGGCCCCGACTGGGTAGGGGAATTGGGATGCCTAGGAGACTCACGTAGTTCCCTCACAATTGTGTTGATACTTGACTCCATATGCCCTAGATTGAGAAAAGTACCAGTTTTCCTCGTGTCAATCATTATTCTCTTCAAATTATTTTCATTTAGAGTAGTTTAGGATTTAATTACAATACAATTTTGTATTTTCAGTTCTTCATAACTTGGATATCTTTAATCCTAGGGTTGGAGAGAGTTTATAATATACTCTAAAATACAGTGTCATATTAAATCATTTTTCAGCCAGTTATAAGACTGATATCTAGGGTTTTTATTGCTGTTATATGCTTTTTTACTGCAGAAAATTTGTTGTAGTTGAGTCTCTATTTTTCTCTTATCAGAGCCCTTATTTTTCAGATTGTTATCATAGATTTTGGGGCTATTTATTGCTGCTGTTATAAACTGATATGCTATTGTAATCTCTCATTTTACAAGCTAGTTTGCAACTACATTGTGTAATTTCTTGATTGTGTGTGTTTGGGGACCTTCCTTGAACTTGTATTGGTTATCGTAAGCCTTTAGAACAACTGTAGGACCCTTTTAACTCAAACCTGGAAATTGCCTTTCAAAATCTGCATAAACCATAATTATTAACCTTCTTGTGTAGTGGTTATAGAAGTAGAATCCTTAGGGAGCTCTTGACTAGGTTTGACTGGGCTATTTAATCCCTAAGATCTACTAGGTAAGCTTGCCTTGTGTTGGAATACATCCATCACTAAAATGAGGGTAGAGGTTGCTAGGTGACAATGGTGACTCTCCCATGTTACTCATTGTTATAGTCACCTGGTGAGGCTTTGCACCAAGGTTGCATAAAGTGGGACATTTTTTGGAAGCAAAGCGTTGTAAGCGTCATTTTCCAAAAATCGTCGGAAGTGAAGCGTCTATTATATACATATATATATTATTTTTTTGCGTTTATATTAAAGAAAAATCCAAAATACTAGATTGATTGTAGAAAATATGAAAACATGCATATTTGTACATAAAGCAAGATAGATATGACAACCATTGTACATCAATGATTAATTATTCGAGCATCAACCGTCTAGACTCTAGCAATTACAAACTAGTCTCCCTCAGTGTGTTCTCCAAGTGACCCTCAAGCCTCCTCTTATACTTTTCTTGTTGACAAATCAACGGGCGCGATTAAGTCGCTAATCAATGGCTAAGAGTAGATCTGGCTTGATCCATGACTTTTGGACCATTATAACACAGTTTTATATTAATACACATTAGTATTTTATTTTCCCTAAGTTTAGGCTTAGGGACTCCATTAAAAATATTAATTATTTTAATATCTCCCAAACTGTTTAGAATCTGCCCAAACCCTTTCTGGGTATTGGAGATCTCATGTGCCTTAGCCTCTCCACCAATTTTCGTGGCTAGAGCACATCCGATGCTACCCCAAATCAACACTATCCCAATACTTGCAAATGATTATACAAGAGCATTTAAGGTGCAAGTGTTGAAGAATGAAGGGCACTAGTGTTTGTTAGGATTCTTCACTGCTTGATAACAATTTGTGAAGCACTTTTACAATTATCTTAGCTTGATCTTCTTCTTCTTATTAGTGTGTGTATTTCATCAAACTGCTACCAAAAACATAAAGGCAAGAACACAAATGTTGGCTCTCTGCCAGGGCAAGAATCTCTTTCTCTTAGGGAGGAAAACCATTCAGTAGGTTTCTCTTATTGAAGCTTCTTATTGATCACTGCCAAACCCTAGACCCTTGAGTAGGATGTTCTCCAAGCACAAGTCAAGTCCTTCTTCTTTTCCGCACTTGGTTCCCTGGCACATAGACTTCTTCCTTCTGGCACTTTGCTCCCTAGCACTTCATCCTCTTTCTTTGTTTCTTGTCTAGAGATATACCTTCCTCGAGTGAGCCTTCTAAATGAGATGTTCCTCTTCTATCCTTTGCTCAAGTAGACTTCTTCTTTTGTTGACCAAACAAGATCCTTCTTGAGGTATGGGTGTATGACTGTAATGCTGTTCTGCTGCCCTAGTTTTTCCATGTGTGGAGGTACCCTTAGTGAATTAGGGTCCTTTCACCTTCGCTAGAGAGAGATATTTCTTTGCTTGACTTGGGAAGCCTTGTAGGCCTAATATCTAGCCCAAATACTAACAAATCTTGCACTGAAATGCTACTGCTGTTATATCCTCAATCTGCCCTCTTCTACCTCGCACGTGACTGTTTTCTGCCCTAGAAACAATCCCTTTACTTCGTTTTGACTTCCTTCCTTCCTCGCTTTGCTTGGAGACCCTTAGACTTGTCTTTTTCTTCACTTTCCTTGGCTGTCCTTCTTCGCTGATTTCAGAGGAGTGTTGCTTTTTGTTATAGTGGAGTGGACAGCCTCTATATATAGAGGACTGTCCCTCCTTTTAGGCTGACTAGAAGGCCGGCATGCTATCTTTAGGCCGACATGAATTTATTCCATCGTTTTGCTTCATTTGGAGGATGTTGCTGCATGGAGAGAACTTGGAATTTGCTTTGAGGTATTCCTTTGACTCTTACACAATTTATACATAGTGTAACATGCCCTCTAAGGGTCTTACGTAAATACATTGACTTTTGACTTCCTAGAAGCACTTAAACATGTGCTTGACCTACTTCAATGAACAAGAAACTCATTGACATATATTATAAAAATAATATTTCTTTTCTTGAATAAATACAAATATCAAAAGTACATTTATGAAGACCGAACCTAGTTACATTTCCTTCAACAGCAAGAAGTGAAATGCCAATGAATGCAAGAAAATAATGCTATGCAAAAATGTGAATGATGGCAGTCAATGATAGACTAGATGGCAGCCCAATGAAACCACCCTGCCAAACACAAGGTGCAGACCATATGCAAGGGGAAACAAGGGACCAATGCCTTGATGCATTTTAGAACTTTTAAAATGGCACTGTCTAGCAAGATCATACTTCAGTATGCTTCTCAAAACAGTATGAAAGTCAATATAAATTATAAATTATGCCAAACAGTGAATACCCAATCTTTTGTAAGTGAGTTTGCAAGTATGTTAGGTTCTACAATTAGAGAATACAAGCTCCAAAATGATACATGGCCTAGCCTCCTTCTCAAACTCTCCTAATGCCCATGACCTCCTTAGAATAAGTCTTGAAGCTTGAGAGGACCTAAAAGAAAGAACATTAGGGCAGCAAAACTTTAACAAAAGCTAGTGTGAAAAAGAGAGCATGTAAGTGGATGATAATGCTACAAAATAATATACAAAGGCTAAATCAAATGATGGGAAAATACTCCATCACTTGTCTAGCTTATAAGAAGCTATTGATTAGCTAGATAAAGAGATGAAAGCACAAGATCAAAAGATATGAAAGATTTTTTGATATTTTGTCTTATGCATAAACTATGTAAAAGAGAACCCTGCAAGAATAAGTACTTCTAAAGATTAGACTTATGAAATTCAAATAACAATGAGAGCTCTTTGAAAAATATGCCAAGAGCGGTTTGGTCTTTTGAAGACTTCCTATCAGGCTTGCTAGTTGATTCAACAATGATCCTCTACAAAACTTTCAACGCACATTAGCTCATATGGATTAAATCAATAAACAAGGGTGAGATAACTTTAGAAATTTATATGAAAACAACTAGAGGTAGTCTACACTTAGAGCATATTCATAAGTCAATTGTAAATGTAAGATAACTATACATCTACTATTCTATAAAAGCATATGAGCAAATAAAATATAACTCAAAGACACAAGTAGAGAGGATTATACCATCAATGAACCAAACACATGCTCCAATGAAATAACAATCATGAATGAACCCCAAAGTCTTTTTATTCAAATGAAGAACAAGAGTACATAGAAACAAAGCTTCCCCAAGCACAATAGCTCGTTGCAAAAGATACAATATGAGAGTCCAAGGCTCAATTATATGGGAGAATGGTTGGAGGTCCCAATGAAGAACCAAATGTCAAGTGTGATGATGACAATCCCAAATCTCTATCATGCAATTCGAATTCACCAGAGATGCCCACACAATCCTTGAGAGGAGCTAACTTGTTGTTGGGGAGGGACAAGTGTATATGGGAGTGGAGTGGTAGGAGATCACTCTCCACTCATCTTCAGTCAAATTCCAAGTCAAAGGCCACCAAAAGATGACTCATCAAGGCAATTCGAATTCCCCTCCATAATAAATGTGTTTTTCCTTGGGAATTTTGTGGTCCCCTCCAAAAATTTGATTTTCTTGGAGCACATGTCTTTTCCTTGATTTTAGGAGTCTACATCACCTTGAGACTTCACTTAACTTCTCCATGATTTTCCACCTCATTTCCACATCATTTGGCATGTGTGGATATTTATTTTTCCTCATTTATTTAATTGTTGGCTCAATTTATTGTCATATTTTCCACTAAACTTAGGAAAAGTGGGTTTTGAGGGTCCAGAACACAATTTTAACCCCTCAAAGTGTGTTTTAATAGAAAGTTGAGGGTGAGAGGTGCAATTTTTATTACTCATACCCCATAGAACTTCTCTAGACATCACTTATTACATTTCAGATACAAATTTTATTCCAATTTACGGCTTGCGAGGAATTTAACAAAATAAAAAATGACCCTATAGACCTGACCAAATTCCACAAAACTTTACAAGTGATCTAGTATGGTAATTTACAATGACTCTAGACACTAGGATTCACCTAAGGTCTCATCATCAAGCCGTACCCTGGCTTTGGGGCTATGCTTGGAGGAAAAATCTCAATTAATTATTGAGTCCTTGTAAGGAGATGATAATTGACAAAGTGAAAAGAAAACTCCTAGAGTAATACTCACTTGATGACAAGGTCCCAAACTACCTAGGTTTGTTACATGACTCAATCTTATCATACTAGCATCACTTTACATCATCCCTGTAGGGCTTCTGGAATATGGGTACAATAGAAAATGATAAGAAGAAGAAGTAGAGTTGAAAATTTTCGGTAATATGATGATCTCTGATAGTACAAGCATCCTTTGATACATCCTTGGGAATGGAGTCTTCAAATATTCTTCAGGTACCACTCCAATGGTCAACAAGCATGATCCTTGAGGAAGTCCACCTCATGGATCATTACTTGGCTACAGGGGCCCACAATATTCAGTAGTGGGATGGAAATTCAGTTATCGTAAGCCAAGGTGTGAGTCTGGGAGGCAGAAGGTTGAATTCCCAGCCAACAGAGGATCCAGAGGAGAGGCAGTGTAATACCCAGGAGGGGTGACGCAAAAGCTGCCCAAGGTGACGCAGTTCTGCGCAAAGAACACACAGAGGGTGACGCAGAGCCTCTAGAGAAGAAGGATCAGTCACTAATTCTCTAGTGGCGGGGTGAGATCATTTCACCAGTCTTTTGTTCAGTATTCTCTTTGTATCGGATTGCTACTTGAGCATCCTAGAATTGTATTCAGAATTTCTCTTGCACAGTGTTACTTGGGAGCGGGAGTGAAAGCGGGGAGCGGGAGCAACATTTTCAGAAGCTCCTGGTTTGGGAGCGAATCCTGGAGCATTTTTTATATAATATATATATTTTCTATATTTTCTATATTTTGATACATATATGGCAACAAAAACATCTAGAATACTGAATTAGATATAAAAAACATAAAAAAAACATAGATTGAACCATATAACAACAATCATCTAGAAATTATAATCTTCATCAATCACGTCCACAAGTTAGTAACATAGTAACATACAACATATTGAGTCTCATGATTCACCAATCTTAAAGTTTCAAGCTTTCAAATTTCAATATATAACATTGAATCATCATTGATCACCAGAGTTGTACTTGTAAGCTAAGTGTAACCATTACAACAAATAATATCTAACATGAAATGAAATGTTATAAAATGAAATGAAATGAAACAACTTTCAACTTTCATGAAGCATCATATTCATAATCATTACTAATGAGTTATAATTCCAACTCAAACCTAATTGTCATAATATTGTTAAAAAAATACTCATAAAAAATATGAAGAGTCATAGTATAAAACATAGAAAACTAGAAAGAGAAGTAAATCTATTATCTAGTTCCTTATCTGGCTCTTGCAACCACGAGAAATGTCTAAATGTTTAGTCTGTTGAAATCAGGATCTTTGTCATTAATATCACCCTCTAAGCATTAATATCCAGAGGTATCTTTGTCATTACCTCTGTATCTGTATAGGGATCTTTGTCATTAATATCACCCTCTAAGCATTAACATAAGATAGAAAAAGCATAGCATGTCAAGTCAAGATTTTGTTTGAGTGATGCATACATTTTTAGAAGGGTCATGATAGAGGAGTTCGACAACCAATGTCATTAACATCAAGGTACATAGAGGGATTGGTGCTCTTGATTAAATACGAGTTCCATACCCTAATACATGACAAAATTCAATGGAAACGTTGCAATCCCCCAATCCTGAAATCCTGAAAAACTGATTAGTCTGCTGGATTTTGAATGAAATCTAAAATTCTACTTTCTCCATATGAAATCCAATGAGGCCAGAACCACTCTCAAACATCCTGAGTCATTTCATGGTAATGTTAAAAATTTAAGTAAAAGTGACATTCTCCTTAATCTTACATTACCATGAATAGCATATCAATACTAGGGCCTAGACTTGATAATTAAGCTGCCCCACTCAAAAATTATTTGTTTCTTTCAAAAAAAATTGCATTTCGAACATTACTACAAATTTTTTTTGCAAAAAGGCAAAACGCTCCCAAAAAGGCAGGCAGCGAAAATTTTTTTAGGGAGCGCGCTCCCGACCCACTCTCGAGTCACTCCCGCCCGGAGCGCGGATTGGGAGCGGGATCGAGGGGGGGTGGGGCGCTCCCCCGCAACACTGCTCCTGCATAATAATAAACCCTTAGAGTTGCTGCACTGGTTTTTCTGCATTGGGTTTTTCTGGGGACTATTTGTCCAAAAATAAATGTGTCCTATGTGTTGTATTTTTCTTTCTTGCTCAATATTTTGTTTCCGCATATATATTAATTAAGTGAAGGGTGTAGATGTTTTTGCTTCGATATTTATAGTAGAAGACAATAAATAACTTGCATGATTTAAACAAGTAGGAGAAGTAACATCAATTTGCTGCAGTAGGGATTCTGGCTTAGGAATTTTCACATGGTATTAGAGCTAGTGCAGGTGAGACAAGAAGAGAAGAACCAGAAACCCCAACGCTGAGCAGAAGGGGAAATCGAAAAGCTGTAGGAGGCAGCAAGTTGAAACCCAGAGGGTTTGCACAGTTCTAGTCGAAGGGCTGAAAATTTGAGGTAGTCTCTCTCCGAGTGAGTTGACGGAGAGAAACAGCTTCCAGTTCGAATTTTGTCGTGGCAGAGGGAGCAGCGCTAAGCCTCAGCGTGAGGAGCAGTTGGTGGATGCAGATTTTTTTAGTGGGCAACTTTCTCGGGTTGAAAAGACATCAGAAGAAAGAAGAGGAGCATACTGAGGGAATACTTGCTCAGTGATTTCTTTTTGAGGAAATCAACATTTCTCAATTGCTAAGCAACAGCTTACCAACTCCATCAAGGAGTGCGTAAGATAGCCTAGGATCTACGGAGTAGGGAGAAAGAGGTAGTTGTTTGACATTTTTCAGAGGAGATGGCAACCAGTGGCTTGAGGGACCATGACAGATTGGACGAAGCTTCTAAGTATGCTATCTGGAAGTCTAGAATGACCTTCTTGCTAGATGAGCATTCCCTCTAAGACGTATGTTGATAATGTGGTAGCTGTCTTGGTGGATGCAGATCCGCTGAAGAAGTACAGAGCTGAGATGGCTAAGGCGAAAAGGATGATCCTGGATGGAGTCAAGGATCACGTGGTGTGCCACTTTGTAAGCAAAGGGGCCGCTAAGGAGATGTGGGATGCCTTGGCCACATTGTATCAGGGATCTTCCGAGTAGCGAAAGATGTACTTGGAACAAAAGTTGAGATCTGCTTAAATGCAGAAGGGGGAATGTGTGGATCCATTCCTCACAAAACTGAAAGAGACTCGTGATGAGCCATCAGCTGCGGGACATAACCTCAAGGCTCAGAGTTAGTGAGACTAGCTCTAAATTCCATCTCAGATGATTGACAGATCTTTGTCCAGAGTATCCTGGGCAGAGCAACATTGTCAAATTGGGACGAGATGTGGGCAACTCTGAAACAAGAAGAGCTAAGGAGAGATCTGCTCAAGGTAAAACTTGACGAGAGCAACAGTGTGTCGAAGCCCAAAGTGGAGGAAGAGGATAACGCAGCCCTTGCATCTAAGGGACAGTAGGGGCAACAGAGACGAAAGAATGACGTCTCCAAGGTGAAGTGCTTCAGATATGGCGAGATGGGCCACTATGCATCCTAGTGTCCTTTGAAGAAAAAGGACAAGTATTAGAAGCATGATCCGAAGGTTGCAGCCGCGAAGATCGATGAGGAGGAGTTTGCCATGACAGCTGAGATGCCTCTAGGAAGGAGGTGGGCTGATATAGAGCTGCAGTCAGGAGGACTACAGATGGGTAGGATCCTTGAGGAGCCCACCTTTTGGATCATCACCTTGCTACAGGAGCCTGTGATCTGGAGTGGCGGGATGGTGGAGTTTCAGTTGGTGCCATGGAGTGTTGATTCAACAAATGCAGTGGCTAAGAGAGCTAGACACTGAGCAACGCAGAGTAGAGAGGCAACAATGCAAGGAGGCACACTGTAGAGCTTCAACAACGTAATGGCTTCAGAGGTAGAATGGGACTAGCAGCAATCAGGATGTCAGCACCAAGGAGTAGCCACTGGATACTTGTCCAGTTTTGGATGTTTTCAGTTGCTTCTCTCAGCAACTAAGTTGCAGTACGGATGCAGTGTTAGCAGTGGCAGTGCTAGCAGCATAAAAGATGCATCATTTGAGAGGGAGCTGTAGTACAAATGCAACATTGGCAGTGGCAGTGTCAAAGGTAGCAATACGGTGGCAACAATAGCGCAGTGGTTGGTGGACAATACGTTAGATATCAACAACGTAGAGACAATGCTTAAGAGTTAGAGTAGTATGCAGAGAGGCAGTGTATTGCTAGAGCACATTCCTCGCTAAGAGGGAGTGTTGATTTGGGGTATCATCGGATGTGCTCTAAGCTTCAAATTTTGCAAGGAGGCTTAGACACAGGTATTCCAAAGAACCCAGAAAGCGTTTTGGGAATTCCACCCAGAAATGATTTTATTAAAATAATTAATATTTTTAATGGGGTTCCTAAGTCCAAACTTAGGAAAATTAAAATGTTAATGGGTATTAATCTAATCAGGGGTGAAACTTCTAGAAAAAACCATGGATCAAGTCAAAACGATTCGAGCCTCTGATTATATGTTAATCTAGGCTGTTGGTTGTCTAACATGAAGATATAAGAAGGGGCTTGAGGGTCATTTGGAAAACACAAAGAGATTAAGAAAATCGATTTTATGAAATGAGAAGATCTCAGGAGGAAAATCGATTGAGGAGATCTTGCAACAGAGGGGCAGTGAGCATTCGGGAAAAGGAATTTCCGGAGTGTACCATGCAGAGAGAGAAAATAAAGATGTCTAGAGGAAGGTTAACGCTAGCCTACGTAGTGATGACGCAAAGGCAGCGCAGTCATTGAGGGGAACTCGAGTTCCTATTGAGGGAAGTCGAAATTCAGTTACCGGGAGCCAGGGTGTGAGTCTAGGAGGCAGAAGGTCGATTTCTCAGGCAGCAGAGGATCCAGAGGAGAGGCAGCGTAATACCCAGGAGGGGTGACGCAGACGCTGCCCAGGTTGACGCAGTTCTGCGCAGAGGCCACATAGAGAGTGATGTAGAGCCTCCAGAGCAGAAGGATCAGTCACTGATTCTCCAGTGACAGGGTGAGATCATTTCACCAGTCTTTTGTTCAGTATTCTCTCTGTATTGGATTGCTAGTTGAGCATCCTAGAATTGTACTTAGAATTTCTCCTGCATAATAATAAATCCTTAGAGCTGCTGCACTAGTTTTCCCGCATTGGGTTTTTCCGAGGACTATTTGTCCAAAAATAAATGTGTCCTATGTGTTGTATTTTTCTTTCTTGCTCAGTATTTTGTTTCTGTATATATATTAATTAAGTGAATGCTGCAACTGTATTTGCTTCGATATTTACAGTAGAAGATAGTAAATAACTTGCTTGATTTAAACCAGTAGGAGAAGTAACATCAGTTTGCTGTAGTAGGGATTCCGACTTAGGAATTTTCACAGGATGCTCCTTCTTCTTGCTTCTTCCTTGATGTTGATGATGATATAGAATATAGAAATTTTTCCTTAATAAAGGTAGTTTTCTTCAAGAATGATCCTTGATCCCACAAAGGGGGAGATCCCTTTGGATCCTTTGATGGTGGAGTCTTTGGTGATGAAGATCAATGATGACTTCTTGATGATGCCTTCTTGCTTCAACGAGAGAGAGATCACCTTAGAATCTTGATGATGACATTCTTGGTCTTGCTTGATGTAAGAGTCCTTTAACTTGATTAGGGTTTTTGAGGTCTCTTGAGATGGCTTGAGGGTTCCAAAATTTCTTTGTAGACTTCTTCTATGATTTAGGGTTATAATGCTTCCTTTGTTGATCTTGACTTCAAGATAATCTTCGCTTTGATACCTTCCTTGAGATTTGATCCTTGAGTGTCCCTTGATAAGATGCCCTTGCTTGATTTAGTCACCTTAGCTTTGAAACCATGTTGAGAAATCTAGGGCGTAGCTATTAAATGATTTCTCTTCTTTAGATAACTGCTTGTGAATGCTTTTTACTTCTTAGATTAGGATCTTCTATTACTTATGTTATTATATTGTTCTTCTTCCTCAAACAACGACCAATGCATAAACCATAAAGAGACAAGAGACACAAAATATAAGCTATCAACCAGGGCCAAAACCTCTCTCACTTGAGAGGAAAATGTTAGTTTTTTGTAGCATTAGATGCGTTCTAGCCTTCAAATTTTGTGGAGAGGCTAGAATGCATGAGATCTCCAAAACCCAAGAATCGTTTATGGAAATTCCACATAGAAATGAATTAATTAGATTATTAGTCGTTTTTTATTTAAAATATTTCCTAAGTCTAAACTTTAGGGAACATGAATAATTAATCATAATTAATTAAGTTAAGGTGTGAATAGTCTAAAAACTCACATGGATCGACTTCAAGTTAATCCTAGCCATCGATTAAGATCTCATCTTGGCTGTTGAAGTCTCAACAGAGGATTATAAGAAGAAGTTGATGGGGCTTGGGGAAATCACTTGAGCAATTCAATTTCATGAGCAGATCGATTTCCTGAGTAGCAACATTCAGTTGCCGGAGAGAGAGCCAGAGAAATCGAAGCAGTGAGAGAAGGGTAGGGACAGTGAATCTAGATGAAGATTTCTTGATCGAGTGAGTGCATTTGTTGAGTGGTAGAGAAGCCACAAAGAGGTTGATGTAGAGCAGCACAATAACCTCTAGAGGCAAAGTCGAATTGCGGGGGAAGCAGAGTTTCAGTGCCAGAAGCTGGGCAGGTGTTCCAGAGGACAGGAGAGATGTTTTCCTAGACAACCGCTGGTCAAACGGCTTGAGGAGAAGTTGTTCCAAGCTAAGAGCAACAACAACTGCACTAGGGTGACGTAGTGACTGCGCAGAGGTAGTTTGGACAACTCAATTTGAGCCTAGTGTGAAAGTTTGCTGTGATAATTGATTTATTTCTCCTATTTATTTATGATAAGTTATTTAACAATACTTCAGTAAATACCAAGATAAATTCAGTTGCAGACTTCACAAACTAGAACTGAAAATTAAACGACAAGAGAAACATCAACCTATGAGCAATCTCATTGACACACTTGTTTTTGGACAATCGTCCCTAGAAAAACCCAATGTAGGAAAACCGATGCAGTAGATTTGAGGATTCTTATTATTGGCAGTAAATATCTGAATACAATCTAGGATGCTCATCTCCTTTATAGAGAAAATACTGGCAAAAAATCTGAGTGAGTTTTACCTCACTTCACTCGGTAGAATTCCGGCTGATCCGACACAAGACTGGCTAACCCCAACTATTTCTACGTTGGCTCTACGTCAGCCCTGTGTCACCTTCTCTGCCCTCTGTGTCAGCTCTCCCGGCTGTTCTGGCAATTCCTGACAGTTCCAGCAGTTCCCGACAGTTCTAGCAATTTCGACAGTTCTCGACAGTTCCGGCTGTTTCGACAATTCTGGATTCTGCGTGATAGGCAACTTTTCTGCTCTGTGCTGGCCCTTCTGGCTCTGCGTCAGGACTGCATGGGCCCAGACTGGCCCAGTGTTAGCTCTCTCGGCTACTGTGCTGCTTCTTTGCAAGCTCTCTTCGCCTGTGTTCTGTATTTTTCGGAAAGTCCTCCTGGATTCTCTTTGCTCCTCAACTACAAGATCTCCCTAATCGATTTTCCTCCTGAGAACTTCTCACCTCAGAAAATTGATTTCCTCAATCTCTCAGTGTGTTTCCAAATGAACCCCAAGCTTCCATTTTATAATTTTCCTGTTGAGTTTTCAACAACCGAGATTAAATCTCTATCAATGGCTAAGATTAAAATATTACTTGATCCGCCTTCTAGATCATTCTCACCCATATTTTGATTAATACCCATTCATATTTTAATTTTCCAAAGTTTAGACTTAGGATCTCCATTAATAATATTAATTATTTTAATAAAATACAATCTGGGTGGAATTTCACCAAACAGTTTCCTGGTTCTTTAGATCTCATGTGCCTTAGCCTCTCCACCAATTTTCAAGGCTAGAGCACTTCCGATGCTACCAAAAACTAACACTGAGGTTAGTGTTGGGATTTGCTTGTGGAGTGAGGAATTTCTCCTCACTAGATTTTTCTTGGCAATTTTTCTCTGTAGGATTGCTAGTTTCGACATCCAGTTGACTCATTATTTCATTGCTGCATAATAATAAAACCCTCAGCTGCTGCACCAGTTTTCCCAAGTTGGGTTTTTCTAGGGACATTAGTCCAAAAATAACTGTGTTATTTTATGTGTGTGTGCACTAGTATTTCTTCCATAGTTTATTTGTGTAGGTTGCAATGTGATTGATTAGTATTTGCTGTAGCAAACAGTAAATAAATTGTTAAAAATTAATTCAACAATTAGGAGAATTATTTCTAGTTGCTGCAATAGGAATCTGGTAACCGATTTTTCACATGGTATCAGAGCACAGATGATCAACCGGAGTGCTTAGTAGCGAAGAGGGAGTTTCCTTGTTCATTGAGGGGCGACAGTTCGAAACCCTAGAGGCAGCTCAGTCACCTTAGCCAAGAGGTCGAATTCTTAAGAAGAAATCATTTTTTTTTAGGGAGGGACAAAAAAATTTGATCTCTCTAGATCGAATTTTTGTAGAGGCAGAGGGAGAAAGTAGTATTTTTTGCAGAGCAGATCTCTAGTTGGACGCAAAAATTTTGTAGCAGTTACTAGAGTAGAACTAGCATCAGGAGGAAGAAGAGCACACACTGAGGGAAAATTGTCCTAAGGGAACTTCTAGTTTCAAGAAGTTCGAATTCCTTTGTAGATCAGTAGTCTTTGTAAGCAGTTTTTCTCATTCCAGAAGGGAGTGCGAATAGCCTAGTAGCAGCTGAGCAGAAGGGAATAGGAGGTTTACGACATCATCTAAGATGGCCACTGCTGGACTACGAGATCGGGACAGGTTGGACGGTGCTTCCAACTTTGTCATCTGGAAGGCAAGGATGTCCTTCCTTCTAGATGAATATAGCTTGAAGCCATATATCGATGTAGTGGTAGCCACCCCCACGGATGTAGACCTGTTGAAGGAATACCAGAAGGAGATGACGAGGGTGAAGAGATTGATCCTAGATGGTGTCCAGGATCATGTTGTATCACACATAGCGGCCAAGGGAATGACCAAAAAGCTGTGGGATACACTTTCCACGCTGTACTAGGGAACTTTCGAGCAACGGAAGATGTACTTGGAGGAGAAGCTGAGATGCACTAGGATGCAGAAAGGGGAATTCATAGACCCCTTCCTCACTAGGATTCAGGAGATCCGGGACTAGTTGTCAGTTGTTGGGGCAGCGCCTCAATCCACAGAACTAGTACGATTGACACTCAACAGTGTCTCAGAGGAGTGGCAGGTATTTGTCCAAAGTATCTTGGGTAGAGAAACCTTGCCAAGTTGGGACAAGATGTGGGCCGATTTGCAGCAGGAGGAGTTGAGACAAGCTCTATTGAAGAGCTCCTTTAGTGGCAGCAACAACGGATCGAAGTAGGTGAAGAAGGAGAATGTGGCCCTCACATCAAAGGGTCCTAGTCAGGGACACGAGGAGCAACGAAAGAAGAAGAAGGGCTTGTCGAAGGTCAAGGGCTTCAAATTTGGTTAACTTGGTCACTATAGCACCCAGTGTCCTCTTAGAAAGAAGGACAAGAAGGAGAAGCAGGACTAGCAGGCAACATCAACAAAGATTGATAGGCTTTCCTCCAGGATGGAGGAAGACTTCGCCATGTTTGTTGACATACCCCTAGGATTCAAGTGGGGTGACTTGGTGCTATAGCCTCAGAGTGCTACAGATGGACAGGATTATTGAGGAGGTCCACCTCTTGAATCAATACCTTGCTATGGGGCCCACAGTATTTTGTAGCAGGATATATTAGTGGCAATAAATGCAGTCAGATGTCAGAGTGACAGATGCAGAGTCTAGTTGCAGTCAGATATTGGGTAGCGCAGTGCTGAGTGGCACAGTGCAGAGTTAGCAACAAAGCAGATGCCTCAATGACAGCGCAGATACTAGCAGCAGCCAGAGACTTGGGTGACAGATGTATCATACTGATCACAGTTGATTCAATATTTAGGATGCTTTTCAGTTGCAGATGTTGCAGTAGTAGCAGTAGCAGATGGAGAGGGAGTTGCAGTGCAGATGCATTGTTGGAAACAGTTTTGTAGGGTCAACAACAACACTGATGCAACACATATCAGAGTTGCGCACTAGTTGGTGGGTAGCAACAACCAGACATCAACAACGTGACAGGAAATGATGCAGAGGCAGGGTGTTGCTACAGGGGGCAGCAACACTAGAACACATTCCTTGCTAAGAGGGAGTGTTAGTTTTTGTAGCATCGAATGTGTTCTAGCCTTGAAATTTTGTGGAGAGACTAGAATACACGAGATCTCTAAAACTCAGAAATCGTTACTTGAAATTCCACCTAGAAATGACTTAATTAGATTATTAGTCGTTTTTAAAAGATTTCCTAAGTCTAAACTTAGGGAATATGACTAATTAATCATAATTAATTAAGATAAGGTGTGAATTCTAGAAACTCACACGGATCGACTTCAAGTTAATCCTAGCCATCGATTAAGATCTAATCTTAGCCATTGAAGTCTCAACAAAGGATTATAAGAAGAAGTCGATGGGCTTGGAGAAATCACTTGAGCAGTTCAATTTCATGAGCATATCGATTTCCTGAGTAGCAACATTCAGTTGCCGGAGAGAGAACTAGAGAAATCGGAGGAAGATTTCCTGATTCGGTGAGTGCATTTACAGAGAGGCAGAGAAGCCACAGAGAGTCTGACACTGAGCAATGCAGTAGCCTCTAGAGGCAAAGTCGAATTGCTGGGGGAAGTAGAATTTCAGTGTCAGAAGCTGGGCAGAGGTTCAAGAGGCTAGGAGAGATGTTTTCCCAGACATCAATTGGTTAGACGACTTGAGGAGAAGTTGTTCCAAGCTGAGAGCAGCAACAACTGCACTAGGGTGACGTAGTAATTGCGTAGAGGCAGTTTGGATGGCTCAATTTGAGCTGAGATCAATGCCGGGATTTGCCTTTGGAGTGAGGAATTTCTCCTCACTAGATTTTTCTTGCCAGTATTTCTTTGTAGGTTCGCCAGTTTCGACATCCAGTTGTACTCAGATTATTTCACTGCTGCATAATAATAAAACCCTCAGCTGCTGCACCGGTTTTCTTAAGTTGGGGTTTTCCGGGGACATTGGTCCAAAAATAATCGTGTTATTTTATGTGTGTGTGCTAATATTTCTTGCAATGTTTATTTCTTTCGCAGTTTATTTGTGTAGGTTGCAGCGTGATTGATTCAGTATGTGCTGTAGCAAATAGTAAATAAAGTGTTAGAAATTAATTTAACAATTAGGAGAATTATTTCGAGTTGCTGCAATAGGATTCAGGTTTCCGAAATTTCACAGAAAACACAAACAAATTCTTCTTCTTATAGAGGCTTTAATTGATGAATACCAAGACCAAAACCCTTGACCTATTTGCCATTCTAAGACCAAGACACAAGTTTCCTTTCACTGCTTCTCTTTTGTGCCTAAATCAATGTTGACTTCGGGTAGCATCGGATTTGCTCTAGGCCTCAAATTTTGTAGGGAGGCTTGGGCACATGTATTCCAAAGAACCCAGAAAGTGTTTTGGGAAATTCCACCCAAAGACGATTTTATTAAAACAATTAATATTTTTTAACAGGACCCTAAGTCTAAACTTAGGAAATTAAAAATATTAATGGGTATTAATCTAATTGTGGGTGTAACTTCTAGAAGAAGACAAAGATCAAACAAAATGATCTGAGCCTTTGATTAGGAGTTAATCTAGGCCGTTTGTTGTCCAACAGAAAGATATAAGAAGGGGCTTAAGAGTCATTTGGAAAACACACCGAGAGATCAAGAGATCGAATTTATGAAGTGAGAAGTTCTTAGGAGGAAATTCGATTGAGGAGTTTTCTTGCAGTTGAGGGGCAGGGATGGCCTCCAGAGAGAGATTTTCTTAGCCAGAGTATCATCAACAGAGAGAGGCAGAGAGTAATCTAGCAGTGGCAACACTGAGCTAGAGGGGCTGACACAGAGTCATAGAGAGGCAACGCAAAAGCCAAGAGGGAGTCCGAAATTTGCAAAGGGAATTTGAGTTTCAGAAGCCGGGAGCTGGGGTGTGAGATTGGGAGGCAGAAATTGAATTTGTTGGACAACAAATCGACCAGCGAGAGGATTGACGCTGTCCCCAAAGAGCTTGACACTGGGTTGATGCAAATACTGCGCAGAGACAGCTAGAAAAGCTAGGGGCAATCATTTTGGGGTTGTATCAGCCAAGATTTCTAGTGATAGTGTGAGGTAATCTCACAATTCTTCTTGCCAATATTTCTCTCTCTATAGCTGAATAACCTGAGAGGTATTCAGAGATGTATTCAGAATTTTCTATTGCTTAATAATAATGAACCCTTAGAATTGCTCCACCGTTTTTGCTGCATTGGGTTTTTCTGGGGACATTTGTCCAAAAATAATGGTGTCTATTGTGTTGTATTTTCTTTCTTACTCAGTATTTTGTTTCCGCTTACAATTTAATTAAGTGAGGCTGCAGTGTATGTATTACGATATTTGTCGTTGAAAACTGCAAGTAATTTGTTTAAAGGAATTTAACAAATAGCAGTAATATCATCGGTTGCTGTAGCAGGGGTTTCTGTTGTGGAATTTTCACAATCAACACTTGATCCAACTGCTTGTCTTCTTTGTACTTTGGCTATACTTCATATTTTTGGTCCTTGGTTCAACACTGCACTCCTTGTCTCTATTTTAGAAACCCTAGCACATGTGTTTGACCAACTTTGACCCTTTATCTTCCTCGCTCTAGAAGGAGACTTTCTTCCTTCAACTTGACTATCTTTTGATTTGACTAATTCTTGAATTTGTTTTCCTTAGAGGTCTGCAATATTTTCGGCTGTTCCTGTAGCAGATGATGCTTCTCTCCTTCGCACGTTGTGACAGTAAAATAGCCCTAAAAATAGATCCAAAGAACTTTTCTCTTCCTTCCTTCCTCTCGCTGGTTATGAGGCTTCTTTCTTGGTGACTTTCGCACTTCTTACTACTTCAGACCTTGACTGAATTGCTTGTGACTGAGATGAGGCCGAGCTGCCCTATTTATAGTCGTTGGAGCTTCCATAATAAGCCGTCTTGAACTAAGGGTAACCCGAAATGACTGTAGGAGCAAATTCATTATTATTTGAGGCCGACTTGAAGGAGTTTCTTGAGCTTGGTCTTCAAGGGCTATTTGACACTTTTATTGACTCATATACAAACTTAACATGCCCAAGAAGGGTGCTTCAATACATGACATTGACTCTCTTTGACTTTATGATCAATCCTAAGGGCTCACAATGGGAGCCATTACTAAAAATAAAATTCCTTGTTCATGAAACCCATGAGACAAGCATTACAATAATAATTTTATTTTTCTTCTTTACATCAATTACATAAAATCACAATTACACATGCCATTATGAAGACCGAACCAAGTTACACTTTTCAACACTCCCTGATAATGGTTTATAATTATAGATGATCACAAACTTTTGCAGGTGGTAGTTTAAGGAAGATCACAAACCCATTTAAGTGGGAGAACTCGAGGTCTCAACCATTGGTGGTTTAAGCCTTAAGGTTGACCACCAACTTTGGAACTAAAGTTTGTTGTTGTTCTTGTAACAGTGCCGAATCTAGCTAGAAGCTGTCTTCTGCTAGTGGAAGTGTTCCTTGATAATGGTTTATAAATGACCACAAACTTCTGCAGGTGGTGGTTTAGGGAAAGCCACCAAACAAAAGCATGTTCATGGAACATCACTGTCTTTGGCTACAACTTTGAATCTGGGTATGGCTGACTCTAGCTCTAAGCTCAGGAAACTAGCTTTGGTTCACGCTGTGGCTCAAGCTCGCTTGATTTGGGTTCGAATCTGGTAACTGACCATCAACTCCCCCCTTGTCAGCTATAAGTTGAGAAGATGAAGAAATCTCAACTCCAAGATGTGTCAATACTCGAGAATGGACTCTGAAGTATGATCAAAATATCTTCTTGGCTGTTGAAGCCCATTGCCAAGAAGCAATCCATCCAAGGTGAATCTTCGTTCTTGCAAGAGGTTTGTTTTTGGAAAATCTATTTGAATGGTGAGTGTGCTTACAACAATGCTCACAAGGGTGAAGATCAAAACACTGATTTTTCACATGGCCAACTCGATCACAGTGTTGGCATCTCACACTCTGACTTAGTGGCTGTGGAAGAGTAGGAATAGGGGAAGATGAACCGTCTTGAAGAAACCCAACACTTTGAAACTTTATGGATTTGGAGTAGTCTAGAGTGTGAAAGGAAACATCCTTGTTATATCCAAGACCAGTTCTGCTTTGGTTGTTGATAAGTTCTTCCAAAGGTCTGATGATGGGCTTGGGAAGTGCAACCTGAACCTCTGCATGTTTATGCAAATCTGCTCTTGAATTTGGCACTTGATGTGAATCAATCTCAACGTCACTGATTTGATCAATCTCTGACTGCTGATGGGAGTCAACTTCAGACTCAAAAAGGGAGTTGTTCTGAACAAAAATTAGTTGAGAGTGACGACTCTTCTGTTGTGACTCATCTTGCTGTAGCTGAGATTTGAGTTGCAGAAACTCTGTCATTTCCTGTGTATCTTGCAAACATGTTCTAATGTCTGTGAGAGTGACCTTGCTGATTTGGACTGTGTTATGAGCAGTCGACAGCATTAGAGTGCTCTGATACCATGTTAAACTCACACAATGTAAACAACAAATTAGATAAATCGTGGAATGCAATATTATTCACAAGATGCACATATAAATACATTTGTTTTATGACCCCTGGTTTTCATCTTCCAAGAGGTTGTTTGGACTCCAATGACTGTTGGAATTTTTACCTGCCAACTTACGGATTAGGTGTCCAACATGAGTCAAGGCCTGAAATTTTCTAGAAAAATTAATGTGAAGGAAAATTTGATTGGGCAGATTTATGTGCTGTTTGTGAGAGTTTTTAACTGCAAATTTATTGTGAAAAGTTAAAAATACGAGTTTGTTTATTTTCAGCAGTTCAAAAGATTGATTTACTGGTTAAATATTTTTTTGGGTATAGAATAATTGTTGTGTGAAATAGATCAGATTTGGTATTTAAAAGTTAACAGAAATTGCATGGAAAAGTCCAAAATTACTCCTGAGTCATGCATCAAAAGTTGGGATATAGAGAACACAAGAAGTCCCCAAGTGGCTTGTTGAGGTCAATATGAAATTGTAAATGCTTAGTTTCTGGAAGCATGTCTACTAGTGAAAGATGTACTCTTCTATTCTTATTTCTGATATTTCCGATAATTTTTCTATTGTCTTAGATATTTTGTTTTCTCCAAGGAATAAAGTCCGTAATTTTATTAGTAAAAGATAAGATTATACCCGTAAATGCCTCAAGCATTCTTTTTGGCCTTATCGGCCCTTCCACTGTCTTAGATATATAATGAAAATCAATTAGTATTATCCTGAAGGTTTGTTGTTTGATGAAAGACATGTAGGGTAGCATGCATTACATGTATGAAGTTAAATTAATTTCTTCAGACTTATAGAATTTGTGAATGAAACAACATTAATATCGGATTTATTTTTATATATTTATTTTTCTATTTTTAGGATTAACACATGTACATAATCTTATTCTCACATATTCTGATGCTTTAGGTGGGTCAATCAACCACCATGTTCTAGATGTGGATTCGACACTGTTGCCATTGGTATGGATAATGCTACTGCTGAGGATCTTCAATTTGGTGCAAATAGGGTTGAACTGTTTCGGTGAGATTAAAGCACACTCTTTTACTGTTTACACTTGGCTCTGATATTTTTTCTCATGAGTATACTTCCTGATGTAAAAAGGCTTCTAGAGTAGCTTACATGCAAATCTTTAATCTTCGTTTACTTCACTGATTCTCTGACGGGCCTTTTTTAAGAAATTCTTCATCAATGTTTGAAGAAGAGGACCTGGGGATTTGGAGACAATGCTTTGTTTCAGCTTAAATTTTTTGTGTGTTCGTAATACATATAATACTTTGTTACATACATGTGTGCACATGCACTTGCTGAATCCTGTTTGAAGATCCCGAAAACAAATAACATGCAGGAAGCACAGCTGTGACAGATATGATCCTTCGCTTCATTCTTTGAATCAAACTGATGCTCACAGTATTTGAAATATGAGATTATGTTTCAATTTTCTTGAAATTTTATACTAGTTTAAAGTGATCATAAAGGATAAAAGCCTAAAGGAGCTAGAAAGATGCCAGGGCATCAGCTTATCTACAATCATATTGATTGAGAAGATTAAATTAAGCTTCAGAATGTTAAGAATAAAATCCAAATGGTTTATTTACTTGAACGAAATACTTAGCTTGTGTAGTTGTCACAACTATCATTTATAGCCTTTGAAAGAATAATGATTAATTAGGCAGGGTTAACATATTCTCGTTGAGCACAAAACAACCTTAGTTTTAGTTGAAAAATGTGTGTTATAAGTTTATAACTTATATTTACAATCAAAGGACAGAACAAAAGATAGGCACAAAAGAAATTCTCATTTCAATGGGAGCAATTTCTTTTGAGGACAAGATGTTATGACTATGCCATTACATTGCTAGGTTCTTTTTGCATCAGGAATTCGTCATCCACAAAAGTAAATTAGGTAGAGGCATGAAATGACCCTCATTACAGTGGGAGCAATTTTTTCAAGGACAAGCTGTTATGACTATGCCATTCTGTTAAATTGGCAACTAGGGCCAAACTCCATGTGGGTCGGCTTATTTAAGGCAGCTGATATTTTTATTGGATCCCTCTCGTCGAGAGGTGTAGGATTGATCCAAAGATCATCCGATTCCGATAAGTATTTATGGAGATATGAATTTATTTTGTTTATGTAATTATTATCAAGCTGACCAGCAACTTGAGTAGGTTCAGAAGCCCAATAGACGTGTCTACTGATCATCTACGTTTTAGTATAAATTGGTGAGGATTTGGAGTCATTAGGACAGACATTCTTCATGTGATCTCCTCTCCACGTGAAATCTACATTGGCAATGGAGCTACTATGCACAGCAATAATTTCTACGTGATGCCCTTAGCCACAGTCAATGGAGGAAGAGCCACAGTAGCCGCAGTGAGCCACAGGAGCCATAGTGAGCGACAGTGAGCCGCAGTAGCCGCAGTGAGCCGCAGGAGCCGCAGTGAGCCACTGTAAGCCGCAGGCTTATCTACGCAGTAAACAGGCCCTAACCGCAGTCTCAACAGGCTTCTATCTAGCCCTAATCCGCAGTCAAGGAAGTCCTAAAGCCGCAGTCAATAGAGGCCTAAAGACACAGCTAAGGAGAGACAGCAAGAAGGAGCCCTAAGCCGCAGAAAGGAGTCTTAACATAGCATTAAGATGCCTGGAAAGACAGCGTGTTTGCTGTAGGTGACAGCATGATAAAGGAAGCTGTTCTAGGCATGTTTTAAGGCCTGTTTGCAAGGCTGGGAAGCCACAGTCATAAGGTAAAGGAATGTGTTGAACAGATCTGCCCTAAAGCTCAGAACAGATCAGCGTATATATACAGTTGGGTGCTAGAAAGTGTTGACAGCAAAGTCAAGTTCTTGTAGGATAAAAATTGCTGCGTTGATGGTGTTTGGACGCTGGTTGATGAAGGAGATACACAGTCAAAGGAACGTTGCCTGTAGAAGCCTAATCAGAATGAACCTGTTCATGCAATCAAGGATGAAAGAATTGCAGTCATGTATATTCGTTGCAGTCATGGTTAGTAATGACAAGTATGGGTTGTATGATGAAATCAGGAAGCAGCATGATGCATAGGCAACATGATGAAGATCATGGGCAGCACAGTAATGTATGAGAGCATGAGCAGCATGATGCAGATCATGGACAACATGATGTTGTATGGGATCACGGACAACATGATGTATGGGCAGCACAGTGATCATGAGCAGCATGATGATCATGGGCAGCATGATGGTGCTACACAGTAAGGTGCAGCAAATGGATGAGATGCAGTTGAAGCAGAATGTCTTCAACTGATCTCATCGTTATAGGAAATGATCTATGCTTAGATCTAGATAAGTCGAAGTGTTGCCTTCTATTGTAAATGTACTCTCTCTCTCTCTCTGCTGAACTTTGAAGATAAAAGAAGATTTGATCAAAGGGTTTCCCCACACATTGTGGGGTTTGTCCCTGGCTCGCGCCATATCTTGTGTCCTCTTGTCTTGGCTTGTCTTCTGCGTTTTATATTTATGTTCTATCTGCAGTTTATCGAAATGCTGATGTGATTGCTAACAGTGAAAATTTAAATAAATTGCTCAAGCATAGAACATACCTAAACTTAACATGGTATCAGAGCTGAGGTGAAGACAATGCCCAAGCAAGAGTGAAAGAGCAATCATCGAAGACAGTTGGGACAAGACAGAAGGATCAATGGTTTCCTCATAATTCACCTAGGGTGAAGTTATAGCAGAGAATGTTATCAGAATGGCGCAGCAGAAGTTTCTGATGGCCCATCTAATGATCCCTTCATTGGGAAGTTCGGATCTAAGGGTGGAAGGAAAGGCAGATGCCTTGTTGAAATAAGTTCGACCGTTATGCAAAGGAGTGTCCGAATGGCAGGGACACATCTCTTGATGAAGATAACAATCATTCCTGGGACATCTTCAACGATTAAAGGAATGACTGGTAATGCAGATCATCAAGGAAATGGTCGACTCTTCCACGAAAGCAAGAAACCCTAAATCTCTTCTATGTACCTGATTGCAAGAAGAACCTGGTGTCCATCTGAATGGAAGTCGAAGGTTACAAAGGTACGTGTTTGAAAATAGATATTTTAAAGATACTTTTGAGTTCAGGGTTGTATCAAGTTGAAGGAAGTCCATTGGGGACCATGTCCATTGACTCAGTACCGGAGGTCTGTGAGTTAGATGGTGACTTGAATGCTTGAATTCAAAAAGGAAGCATGAAAGTACATGTCTGAAATGTACCGAAGGAAAATATTATAAGGGGATCATTCCCCTCATGCAGCAGGTCCACAGGCTTGGAACAACCCGAGGAGTTTGAGACTCATGATCAGGAATCTCATGTATACAGATGGAAGAAAGCCCTCTATGGCTTGAAGCAAAACACCTCGGGCATAGTATGAGAGGATTGATAGCTGTCTAATGCAGCTGAGACTCACCAGGAGTGAAACTGATCCAAACCATTACTCGAAGGTTGTGGATGATAAACCTCTCATACCAGCACCTATGTCTGACAGGTGCAGACCCTCTCATTTATAGGAGATAGAGGGAGTTGGATTTTGAATGTGGAAAGATAAGCTGCAAGCCTGCGACTACCTCAAGGATCTTAACTTTCAGAAGTTATATGGTAGTGATGTCGGACGTGATTTGGGAAATGCCTCTGAGTTTCATAAACTCATTCGCGTTGATGTTCTTGGAGAACCTCTGTCCGGACATCTGTGTTGCAGTTAACATGATGAGCTCATATTTGGTTGAGCCTCACTGGATTGGTGCCAAGAATCTTCTTAGATATCTTCAGGGCACAATCTCTCATGAATTGAGATACACTGCCGGAAATATGAAACCACATGATTATTCAGTGGGCAGGCAGTGTGGAAGATCACTAGAGCACTTCTTAGTGCTATTTCTCTTTGGAATCTGCCTCGATATCCTGGATGAGCAGGAAGCAGAAGTCGGTGACTCTGAGTACCACCAAGGCAAAATACATTGCTGCTAGTATGGCCTTCGGTGAGGCAGTCTGGTT
This sequence comes from Pinus taeda, assembly GCA_000404065.3. Lineage (NCBI taxonomy): Eukaryota > Viridiplantae > Streptophyta > Pinopsida > Pinales > Pinaceae > Pinus > Pinus taeda. The sequence continues at coordinate 36,396 of APFE031508915.1, read as the reverse complement.
GCTGAAGCTCTTCAGTGAGCTGTTTGTACACATGATGAATACCACTGTGATTCTCTGTGACAACCAGAGGTGGGATTCGATTATTGAGGAATCCCGTATTCGTCGATTGCTCCAGCAGATAGACATCATGGTAAGTCGATGAGCAAGGAGGCTCCATCGCATTAAGATGATGTACAGGTTGATACACCTTGTCAAAGCCCCGAGGAAAGATCTAATCTATTATTTTCCCAAACGACGTGGAGTCGGCAAGAAACCCTTGCACAAGGGTCCTGCATGTTGCATTCATTGAGCTCTGGGAGCTCTGAGGGCTTGCGGTTATTACTAGAGCAACATATGACCACAGGGTGACTCACCCTCCCCTGGTTGGTGCGCACTGGAACAAGATGATTCGCTCTCTTGTGGAACAAGATGATTCGCTCTCTTGTGGAACAGGAGATTGATGTGTTCTCCTATGAAGCCTGGATTGATGTGTTCTCCATGGCGATTATAGTAGGAGTTGTACCATACTATGACGCTGACTTCGGGTCGGTTGAGACTGGTCTGGGACCAGTGGTACATTCTCTGAGACTGAATTCGAGTCAGTGCAGTACTGGTCTGGGACTAGTGAGAGTGGTACATACTATGACGTTGACTTCAGGTCGGTTGAGACTGGTCTGGGACCAATGGTACACTCTCTGAAACTGTGATACTGGTCTTGGACCAGTGGTAGGAGTGGTACTTACTATGAAGCTGACTTCGGGTCAGCTGAGACTGGTCTGAGACCAGTGGTACGCACTCTGTTTGTAGCAGGATTGATGTGTTCTCCTATGAGGCCTGGATTGATGTGTTCTCCATGGCAATTGTAGCAGGATTGATGTGTTCTCCTGTGAGGACAGGATTGATTAAGTTCTCTTGTCGAGGCATCCTACCCATGCAGTCTAGGACTCATGGGAAGGACCTCTCATCTGATCAATGAGCAGGGAAATGAAGTTAGGGACCATAGTAGTACCGATGGACGCATCGTTGTATCTACCGTACTCCCTATGCTAGGATGACCTCCATTGATCTGGAATCAATGATACTGGTCTGGGACCAGTGGTAGGAGTTGTACATACTATGACGCTGACTTCGAGTCAGCTAAGACTGGTTTGGGACCAGTGGTACATACTCCGAGACTGACTTCGTGTCAGTGCAGGACTGGTCTGGGACCAGTGAGAGTCGTACATACTACGATGCTGACTTCGGGTCGGTTGAGACTGGTCTGGGACCAGTATTACACTCTCTGAGCCTGCGGTACTGGTCTGGGACTAGTGAGAGTCGTACATCCTATGACGCTGACTTCGGGTTGGTTGAGACTAGTCTCGGACTAGTGGTACGCACTCTGAGACTGACTTCGGGTCAGTGGAGAATGGTATGAGACATTCTCGATCAATTCTTCTTCTTCATAGTTCACCAGAGCTGAGTTGAGCAGAGCAGAGCTAGCAGAGCTGAGCAGAGCAGAGCTAGCAGAGCCAGCAGAGCAGAGCAGAGCTAGCATAGCCAGCAGAGCTGAGCAGAGCAGAGTTAGCAGAGCCAGCAGAGCTGAGCAGAGCAGAGCTAGTGGAGCCAGCAGAGCTGCGCTGAGTAGAGCTGAGGAGAGTTGGGCAGAGCAGTGCAGGGCACTGATGGCAGAGATAGTACAGTCGGACTTATGGATCACCGGATGGAGTTCTCCCTAGTTGAGAGGGAGTGTTAAATTGGCAACTAGGGCCAAACTCCATGTGGGTCAACGTATTTATGGCAGCTGATATTTTTATTGGATCCCTCTCGTTGAGAGGTGTAGGATCGATCTAAAGATCATCCGATTCCGATAAGTATTTATGGAGATATGAATTTATTTTGTTTATGTAATTATTATCAAGCCGACCAGCTCTTATGTAGGCTGTAGAAGCCCAAACGTCATGTCTATTCATCATCCTCTTTTAGTATAAATAAGAGAGGGTTTGGAGTCATTAGCACAACACATTCTTCAAGTGATCTCCTCCTCTCCACGTCTTGGGTTATTAGTGAAGGAGAGACACTTAGAAGAATACGTTGACCTTGGATGATGCCCTAGCTGCTGTACGATGTTGAAGGAGATCTGACCGCAGTAAAGGAGGTCTCATATGCAGCAAAAGAAGCCCTAGCCGCAATTCTAGAAGAGCCCTAAAGACACAGCTAAGGAAACATCAAAAGAAGACCTAGCCACAGATCAGAGAGGCTCTAATTCATAGCCAGAGGGAGGCTCTAATTCTGCAGCAAATAGACCCTAATACGCACAGCAAGCAAAGGATAGGACAGCGAGGAATGGAACGCTGTTTCAGGGAGGCCGAGGTGTTGTCTTGTGGGTTGTAGTCTTGATCTTGAAGGCCGAGAATGAAGGGACTGTCTCAGAGCATTGTTGAAGGATGAACAGTTCTGTTAAGAGAATGCCGCAGTCATTTTTGGGGTGAAAGGTTTGTGCATTGGGCTTGAAACTGCCCTTAAAGAGTAGCGTGGAGGGCAGCACCCTATTGGAGGACAGCCGCAGTAAGAAGAAGCAATTCTGGGTTAGTTTAAGGGTTGTTAGGGACTATGGTTAGGTGCCCTAACCAGTCCAGAATTGCAGCAGCCTAATTACCCTCAAACAGTGAGCTAATGCACATATTCTGAAGTGTATCTTGTATGTGTTGAGACAGCTTGATGGGCAACTTATAGGAGTCCTTAGGACAGCTAGTTTGCTGTGATAAAAGAAGGTACTTATCATATGCCTTAAGGACTGTTTGATAAGCCTCAGTTATACAGTAAAAGAAGCATTGAAGTCTGCTCCTAAATGTTGTTGCATTAATGATGTTTATATAACTAGTAAAGCATAGACAGCAGCAAAGCACAGTGCAACAAGGACATTGGGACAGCAGTAGGCATGGTGCAGCAGTGGCACCATGTACATCAATGATGAACACTGGGACAGCAGCTGCATGAGGACCAGCATTGTGATGATGGGTGCATTACAGTGTAACACAGTGAGCTACAGCACATGGACAAGATACAGCACCATGATAGGAGAAGGAGTCACCTAGGAGAATCAGTTGAAGCAACATGTCTTCAACTGATCTCATATAGATATAGAAAGTCAAAGTGTTGACTTCTGTTGTAAATGTTCTCTCTCTCTCTCTTTCTCTGCTGAACTTTGAAGATAAAAGAAGATTTGATCAAAGGGTTCCCCCACACATTGTTGGGTTTGTCCCTGGCTCGCGCCATATCTTGTGTCCTCTTGTCCTTGGCTTGTCTTCTGCGTTTTACATTTATGTTCTATCTGCAGTTTATCGTAATGCTGATGTGATTGCTAACTGTGAAAATTTAAATAAATTGCTCTAGCATAGAACATACCTAAGCTTAACAAGATTCCTCCTCTTGTCTAGCCTTTGCCTCTACTTCAATTCTATAGGGATATTAATCAACATTGCCTAAGTTTGATCAAACAATTTAATCCAAGCCTTATAATATGGTAGAAAAAGCTTAACATGCCTGATCAATGATTTTGACTTGAGTGAAGGGTACATAATAGCTAAGGCTATGACAAAGGAGTTCAACAATCAACAACACCAACACTGGGGTGCATATAGGGCTTGGTGCTCTTGATTAAATGCCAATCACATGCACTCATACATGATATAATCCAATGAAACGCCACAATCCCATTGATCCTGAAAACTGTTAAGTCTGCTGAATTTTTAGTGGGATATGAAATTCTATTTTCTCCATATGAAGTTTGATGAGGTTGGAACCACTATCAAACATCCTAAAGCATTTCATGGTAATGTTAAAAGTTTAAGTAAAATGACGGAAATGAAAGATAAAGGAGAATGTCACTTTTACTTTAATAATTTAACATTACCATTAGGGAGCATCTAGGAAGTGTCTAGAGAGCATCAAGGGGCACCTTGGGAGTATTTAAAAAGTGTAGTTCCTCACATAACAGTTCAAAATTTCAAAAAAACAAAAAAAGCCCCGCGGAACTATGTGAACTGTCCACCTCCTCTCGGATACACGCACGGACCTCCATGTTTCTGGTAGCATCAGATGTGCTCTAAGTCTCAAATTTTGCAGGGAGGCTTAGGCACATGTATTCTAAAGAACCCAGAAATCGTTTTGGGAAATTCCACCCAAAAACTGTTTTATTAAAATAATTAATTATCTTTAATGGGACCCTAAGTCTAAACTTAGGAAAATAAAATAATTAAAGGGTATTAATATAAAATGTGGGTGTAACTTCTAGAAGAAGAAGAGGATCAAGCATAAATGATCTTAGCCATTGATTAGCTTCTAATTTGGGCCGTTGAATGTCAACGAGGAGATTATTTAAGGAGGCTTGAGGGTCATTTGGAAAGACACACAGAGAGTTCAAAAGTTCGATTTTCTGAAGCAGAGCAGAATGGCTGCCAAGAGAATTTCGATAGTGAGCCGTTGCAGTGACGGGCATGGATAGTTGGGTTGGAATATCTTCTCCAAGACGCAGGATATGCAACAAAGAGGCAGAGAGACACAAGGAGGAGGCGTTGTAGACCCAGGAGGGGTTGATGTTGGACCAGAAGGGCCCACACAGAGCTTGACGATGAGCTAGGAGGGCTCACGTAGAAGTTGTGCAGTCTTTAGCGCAAAAGTCTGAGTTTGCTAAGGGAACTAACATTTCTGAGTCGGGAGGGTTGGAAACTGCTCCAGAGGGCAAATTTTTCCTAGTTGAGCTGACGCAGAGCCTTTTGAGGCTGACGTAGGGCTTGTTGTCACACAAAGTGTCTAGGCAACGTGACAATGCTCAGAGTAAGGGCTGTCACTCTAATCCTTACTCCGTTTAGATCCTCTCCTAGACAAGTCAAGGGGGGTAGTCCCTAAGGTGAATGGATGAGGGTAGCTTGTGGAACACGGGCTCTAGGAGATTTTAAGGATGAAAAACTTGATGAGTTTAAAGCAAGTCTTGGTCAAGATACAATAAGACACAATCGCAAGATATAAATGACTACAGACCAGTGCCTTTAATATTTGAATTAACCATAAACTAAATAAAACAAGCTATCTAGAGAAAACTTATAAATGTGGCAAACCGACGATCATGAACAATTAATTGAAAAATGGCCAAAACTTTAGCATACAGGATAATCTAGCAAAATAATCTTTCTCCAACAGTCAATATGATTTAAAACATTTATCGCACCTTGACCATAGAAAAATCATGAAAATTTAAGATTTTGCACTTAATCACCAAAGACACCAAGGAACTTTAAATTAGCATTTCAATTATTCCTTAGGACACTGCTTTTATACGAGAAATGAAGAAGTAAAATAAGGAAAAGGGTTAATAAATTAAAATTTTAATGGGCCATAGGCCACATTAAAATATTTAATTATGAAAGCGCAAATCCTTTTTTAGTTTCTTTTATTCTCAATCCTAAAGCCACTAAAAAAAAATTTAAATTTTTTTTTTAGATTTTAGAATTTTTAATTTTTTAATGTTTTAGATTTTTAATTTTTATGATTTCTAGTTTAGAAATTTTTTATATTTTTTTAATATAAAAAAATCAAAATCAAAATAAAAAATAAAAATTAAAAAGTGAAATAAAATAAAATCAAAATTTTAAAAATAAAAGTCGAAACAAAAAATTGAAATTTAAAAAAATGAATCTAACTTAAGTCAAAGAATGAAAAAAAGAAGTCGAATGTATTAAAATCTAAACTAACCCTAATCATGAACTCTAAAAGAAAAATATAAATAAATGGGTTCCAAAAAAAAGAAAATCGAAAGTGTTTTGCATTGTTTTGTTTTTGCAGGACGGCGATAGACAACCCATGGACAGGAGCTCGACGAAGGGTGCTGCGGATCGATGGAGGAGCTGGATACGGTGGACGTCGGAGAAGGAGCTCACATGGAGAGCAGCGAGAGGAGATGAGGGCAAGGGAAGGACGTGAGATCTGAGCGATGGGAGAGATGCTGCATGCAGATGGAGAGGGATGACGACGAGCTGTTCGAAATAGACGTGGGTAGCAGGCAGAGTTTGAGGAACGAAGCAGCGAGAAATATGCAGATGTGAGTGAGGGTTGTAGACAGGTTAGGGTGGGGAAATCACATAGATAGGGAACCGTAGAGAAGGAAGAGTGAGCAAGGGTTTGACGAGAGACAGAGGTAAAAAAAAACGTAGGTAGACAAGGGTAAAAAGAAACCTAAAATTTTCCAGACAAAAAAAAACCAAAATGCAGACAAATAAAAAAAAATTCGAAATTTTCTAAAGGGGAAAAATGTAGCAGACAGTAAGGAAATGGTAGCCCAATAAAACCCTTAAAAAATTTCCTAGAAATCTTTAATTAATTTGATATATCTGCATTAGATTTATCAGTGAAACCTTTGAAAAATTATTTCCAGATTTAAAAAATTTAAAACCCTTGGACCGCAAAAAAAAGCTGGAAAATATTACTGCAAAAGATGATTTGGAGGCCAGACCTTATCCTCTAGGGCCTAGATCTGGCTTCAAATCAAACATTACCTTCAGATCTGCAATCTGTACCTGAAAAAAAACACCCAGAACCCATATATACAAAAAAATAAATAAAACCCAAGTCAGAAAACCCAAAATTTTTACAGATCTATGCACAGGAATGGCAGATCTATCAGATTTGAGGAGTGCGAGTCCAACTCCGCTCCCAGATTTGATAATCTAAGGCTCTCAAAAGCTAGATTTATCAATTTCGCACATAAAACTTAATTTTTAAAATTTTAAAGGATGTGCTTAGCTTGAAACCCTTCATGCATCACCAATAAAAATCTTATGATAAGCTCGGGATTAAATTTAACTGGGCTCTTCAGAAAACACAGATCGGGAGTTGGCTAGTCCAATTGAAAACTTCCTCGAATGCCCGATGATTTAAAAATCAAGATTTTCCTGCAAAACTCAATTCAACCATCAAAATAGAGCGAGAAAATAATAATAAAATTCAGATAAATAAAGATACCTGCTATTACTTTCAAAATTTAAATTATCACTTAAACCCCAGTGACTGAGCAAGATACCTGTACTCAAATCACTCTTCAGAAGCTATCATCATTGGATAAACAAAAATTTATGCATGAAAATGACACATCTTATAGTCTTTCCATGAAGAGTAACACCGGTGAAAATTAAACCCAAAGTTTGTTTTTATTATTCATAAAAAGATTACACAAGAGCTTTTCGCTTAGCACACGACTCAAAGATCGGATGGATCAACTGACAAATGACTTCCTATTTAGAGATAACTCTTCCAACGGCAAGTTCGAGTGATCATCGTCAAAGCAATCTCAACCGTTGAGGACTAAAATTTCTTTTAATCTCATCTGTCGAAATATTAAATTCTTGAGAAAATTCGAATTTTTCAATTAAATGCATTTTAATTAACTCAAAAATAAAAATTTTGAGTTAATTTCTTCAAAATTTTGACTTTGATTTAACCCTAGGGTCCAAAGGCTTAAAATTTAGCAAAAGTGGAAGCCATCCCCATATATGATAGGGAATATTATCCAGATAACATGTACTTCAAAATTGCATAATTTCATAAAAATCTATGCAATCATATTGAAATGTATTATGATATGGAAGTCTGGTTGCATGATTTCTTAAGAATCTATGGCACAAAAGGATGGAACATTTGCACCATGGGGCTCTGAAAATTCTCAGAAAAACTGTAGTAAGAGTTCCAGATCTTAGTATTGAACGAGCTAATTTATGTAGAGGGTGTGCTCTGGGAAAGTATGCCAAAGTATCGTTTCCAAAAAGTAACAATAGGGGGAAGAGTGTACTAGGATTGATACACTCAAACATCTGCGGATCGTTGTCCACAAAAGCTCTTAGTGGTGCCGAATACTTCGTCACCTTCATCGATGACCATTCTAGGAAGACTTGGATCTACTTTCTGAAAACCAAAGATGATGTTTTCGATCAATTCAAAGACTTAAGAGGAATTCATTGGTGCATGTAGGAACAATAAAAGGGACCGAAAATAGCTAGACAGGTATCGGGCATTAGTCCCGAGACCTTTTAAAATTTGATTTTTAAGGACCCACGAATTTTTCCTTTGGAGAATTTAAATTTACCTAGGACCTAGAATTAATTAAATTTCTGGCTTAGGATTTTAATTAATTTTTGGCCAAAAAATTTAACTAATTAACCTATGAGGGGATAATTTATTTTTCCAACCCTCAAGACATTTTACATCATAATTTTCATTTTTTTTACATCACAAGGGGGAAAACCCATCTGTAATAGACCCTCACAGACTACCCATTTCTGCAACACAAATATAATCCAACAGACCAATTAATTTGTAATAAAATAACCTAACCAAATAGTTAGGATTATTCCCAAATCACTTTTACATAGACTCGATCTAGAACACTAGGACTCGCCTAAGATCCCAGTGACAAAATACATTCCGGCTTTGGGGTGAGACTGAAGGAAAACTTTGCTGACCATTCGAGAATGGATCGGTGAGACAAAAAACTTCCTAGAATGTAGATCATTACCAGAAAAGTAGGTTTTCTTAGGCCATTACATACATGACACATTTTAGTTGAGATTATTTGCATCATATATATGCAGAATGGGTTTACATTATAATATAATGATTAGGCTGATGATGATAGCTAGACGGCACAGACATATCGATCAGGCACTATCCTTTCTGTGAAAACAGGGTATGTACTGCTATGGGTCATTGACACGTAGTGGTCAACATCTGGCTCTACTTGGGGACACGTCGCTGTACTGGAGGAATGTGAAAATCTAGAATCTGCATCCACGCAACACACAAGATAACATAAGTAGCGTCCATCCAAAAATCATCATATAACATTAAGCACATGAAAGATATAAGCTTTTCATTTATTAACTATCCTAATAACATGAAAAACATGACTCTGACATAACTACAAAATGAAATGTTGAAATGAAAGGGTGTAGGGTTAGGAATACAATACAAAGGATACCCAATGGCATCAGATGTCCTCTTTGAAGTACAATTTGAGCATTTGGCCATTCACGGGTAAATCCAGTGGTTCACCTTCCAATGTGCTCAAATGGAATGAGTTGGGTCCAACAATGCTTCGAATGATGTATGGTTCCAGCCACAAACTGTCAAATTTGTTATGTTTTCCTGGTTTTTCATTCTTTCGATCCCACAACAAGACCATATCTCCAACCTGCAACTAGGACGATATTTTTTGTCAAAGGTTTTCGTGATGTTAGATTGATTCTTATACATATTATCAAAAGCCTTCCTACGAGTTTCATCCAACTCCACAAGCTGATCAATTCTATTCTGGAAAACAATTTTGTTGTTAGTAAAGTGCTGAAGGAGTTGGTAAGCTGGCAATTTAAGGTGTACTGGAAAAGTTGCATCCAGGCCGTAAACTAATTCAAAGGGACTTTTACCAGTAGCTTTCTTTCTTGTTATCCTATCTGCCCACAAAGCATACTTGATTTTACTGTCCCAAGATCGCTTGTTATCTCCCACTATTTTCTTGATAATGATTATAAGATTTTTATTACTTGATTCAGCTAGGCCATTACCCTGAGGATAATAGTTAGATGAATGGGATATCACAACGCTGTACTTAAAACAGAATGATGAAAGTTCCATAGAACTGAAAGCCTTAGCATTGTCAGTAGTGATCTTGGTAGGGACACCAAATCTAATAATTATTTGATTTTCAAGAATGTCCATAATAACCTTTTCAGTGGCATTTTTAGCTGGAATGGCTTCTACCCATTTTGTAAAATAATTAGTAGCGGTCAAAATCCATGAGTAGCCATTGCTAGAATTTTCATGGAATTTCCCTATGAAATCCATACCTCAGTGTTGAAAAGGTGCCTCAACAACCAGAGGTTGAAGGGGCAGGGCAACTAGCTTCTGTTTCCCAAATTTGTGCACATCAGTAAAAATTGAAGGCCAGTAATATCCAACTCTAAGGATTTTGTGGGTGGTAGTTCTAGCAGGCATAATGCCCTCCACAAAATCCAGAGTGAAATTCGGAAATCAACTTTTTAGACTCAACTTCACCAACACATCTAAGTATAATGCTCTTTGGATTTCGCCACCCAAGGCCATCCTTCATGAGGCAATACTTAGAAGCCTTTAAACTAGGAGCCCTTCTTTTATGAGCAACTAAATGGCTAGGACATGTAAGATGCAATAGGTAATATATAATATCCTTGTACCATTCATGCTCTCCTAACCTTTGCAGCTCAGGTGAGGATGGATCGTTAAGACAAATCAAACCAAGAGCTTTCTCGTTATTTTCAGTTAACATCTCAACTAATCCTTGACCCTTGACCAACTTGGTGGGTTTAATTTCCAAATCATATTCTTGAATTTTTGTTACACACCTAGCACGGGTTCCTAAGAAATCAGTTTGAATTAATATATCTTTGACAAGCGGAATGTGGGACATAAGCTATGACTTTGGAATATCCCACATGTCCTGAAATGCTTAAGAGATTTAATTAAGGCATAAGCTTGCTTTTCCATGGTAGTGTAATTGAACTCAGAATTCTGAAGCGCTCTACTCATGAAAGCAATAGGCTGTTCTTGCCCATCCTTATTTTTCTGAAGTAAGACACCAGCGATGGCATTCTCAGAAGCAAAAGAGAAAATCATGAAATCCTTGGAATAATTAGATTGATTAAAACAAGAGCTTTGGCTATAGCATTCTTTATTTCTTGAAAAGCCTTTCTACTGTCTTCTTTCCACAGAAAATTTGCGTCTTTTTTTAAAAGACTTTGAATAGGCTTTTCTAATTCTGCGTAATTCAGAATAAATCTTCTAAGGAAATTTATTTTTCCTAGGAAGGACTGGAGGGATTTTAGATTATGGGGCAGAGGAATCTTTTGAATTGCCTCAACCCTTTCAGGATCAATCTTGATCCCATCCTTTGAAATTATGTGACCAAGTAACTTCCCTTTAGTTACCCCAAAGTAGATTTAGCAGGATTTAAAGAAATGCCAAATTCCCTACATTTGTCAAAAACTTGCCTAAGATGACTTATATGATCAATACAATTCTTAGAAAAAATAGTAAGGTCATCTTGATATATTTCAATGAATTTTCCAATTAAACCTTTAAAAGCATAGTCCATGGCCCTCTGGAAAGTAGTCCCAACATTCGTTAAACTGAAAGGCATTCTTATGTATTCAAATGTTCCCCATGGTGTGGTGAAAGTTGTTTTATGTCGATCCTTCTTTTTTACCCAAACTTGATTATATTCGAAAAACAGGGCCAACGAGGGCCAACACAAGGATAACTGGGGACAATTTGTTCAGCTGTTGGAACAGCCGGAATTGCCGGGTAGAATGAGGTAATCTCACTATGTTTTTCTGCCAGTGTATTTTCTCTGTAACTGGATTGCCAAAAGGGCATCCAGAGTTGTATTCAGAAACTACTGCTTAATAATATAAAACCCTCGGAGCTGCTGCATTGGTTTTCTCGCATTGGGTTGTTCTAGAGACATTTGTCCAAAAAATACTGTGTCACTTGTGTGGATTTTTCTCTATTGTTTTGTTCTTGTTTTGGGCAAATTAATTAGTTAGTGAAGGTTGCATTTGTATTAGCATAGAAATTTGCTATAGGAAACAGTAAATAATTTGTTCAGTAATTAACAGATAGGAGAATTTTAATCAGTTGTTGCAGTAGTTGATTTGGGTGGGATTCTCGAATTTTCACACTCCACAGATCTGCACCCGATCCTTTCCGGATCCGCGGATCGGGCAACAAGAACCACAAATCGGGTCCACACAGATCCAAATTTCCAAGAATTGCCAAGAAAAGGCAGAACCGCTGATCCGCAGAAGGATCAGTGTCTGATCCATACGGGATGCAGTTCTGCCTCTAGATCCTTGGGGGGACGACTCCTGCAACAATTCTTAGACCCATAAGCTTTGTTCTCTCATGATAAAGGTATATTCATTCTTTTTGGTAATTTATTCTAAATTACTAATATTGTTGTGTCTGGGACTCTTGAATCGTAAAGATTCTTGAATTGGGTGATTCATCATTAAGATAAATCTACCCTCCTCACATCTTTGATTATCCTTGTGGAACCGTAAAGAGGTTATGTGTAAAACCCTAACTTAAGGGTATGTTGATGATAACATGTGAAACCTTAAGACTACTTAGGGTTATTGATGAAGTTTAAAGAAAATGTTTGATGCTTTGATGATGTCATGTTTGGGGTTTTGGTATGGTTATGAAAACTCTAACTTGTTAGGGTTGAAAGGTGATATATGAAATCCCAAACCTTTGAAGTTTTGGTAATTTAGGGTTTGCTATGTTATGTATTGAAACCCTATATCTTTAGGGTTTATGAGCAAGACCCTTATGACCTAGGAATGAATCCCTAGATATATGTTTGTTCGTCTGAGCAAGTTTGTTATATGTCTGACTTTAATGTGTTTGTGTCATTGGGTTTGCTTGACTTATGTTGTTATGATATGCTTATGCATGATGATCAAATCCTAGATATGCATATATGCTGACCTAATTATTGATAGTCATAAGTCTTAGGGTTTGGAACTAAGCCCTAGTCGACGTTTGATATTCTAGGATGATATTGTTTGTGATTTCTAGGGTTTTGTAGCTAAACCTTAGTAGAAGTTAAATTATCTAGTATATGATTTGGCAAATCTGGGATTTATGAAAGGTTGATAAAAACCTGAAATTGTATCTTGATCAGTTTAATTGTTGAGAAATAGTAAATGAAAGTCTAGGGTTTACATCAAACCTTAGTAGAAGCTAGTCATGTTGTTGATTGAGTTGTGATTTGTTTTTATTGTTGAATCTCATGTATGAAATTTAGGGTTTGTATGAAATCCTAGTAGGAGGTCTAACATATGAATTCTGAAAGTTGTTAGATGCGTTGTTATACTGGTCTCTAGGGTTTGCAATATGTTATAAAAGAGTTTGTTATCTCACTGAAAGAAATATTGAAGCCCTAGATATAATGAGTTTGATATATTGAGTTGTTGATGTGATTTAGGGTTTGTAACAAAACCTGGGCAAGAAGTTGAAGTATAGAAGTAAAGTCTCTTGCTGATTATGTTTATAAAGTCTAATGCTTCCATTATTGTATGATTTTGATGAGGTTAACTTCATGCTTCTATAGATTTGGTTGTACTTGCTATCTAAGTTTTGCAGGTACATAATCTTCAAGATGGTGAAGATGTTTGTAAGTAGAGTTGATATGATAAGCATGATGAAGAAAGTTATATGGATGATGATGGTCATGATAACTCTGATGAGAAGGATGGAATCCCTGAAAGATTCTCTGATGTCGTAGAAAAGAAGCTGATCTCCCTAGGTTAAGAGGGAGCTTGGGTATATTCCTTGTATAGGAATGATTAGATCCTCCCTGGTTAAGAGGGAGTGATGGATATGGTTCTCTACTTTATGTGTTATTCACTAGACCAGGACTAACAATTGTAAGTCTTAGTGAAGGCCATGAGTGAGAGAAGGACACATTAGTCTTGTCTTCATGGAAATAAGTTCCTAGTTAATGTTTGAAAATCCATAGAGGTGGTAGTTGAAACAATTTTCCTTATTATGACATGAACTTGTGATGTTTCCATTATTAGTCTTAGATCTCTTAATCATCTTTTCTTATCATCAAGATTAATGCCAAGCAACAAAAGAAGAGAACACAGGATATAGGCACACTACTAGGGAAAAACCCCTCTTGAGGGAAAACCTAGTCACAAATTCTTCCTTTAGTAGATTCAAAAGATGAGATGACCATGACCCTTACAATCTAGACTCGAGACTATCTCCATCAAGTCACCCTTCTTCCTTTCACTGTGTTAGCATCATCATTGCAATACCACTTAGATCTTCTTACTGTGATGACACCGAAATATTCTTACTGTAGTGTCATCGAACCTTCCTCACTGTAGTGGCATCGAACCTTCATCACTGTAGTTGCACCGAACTGAGATAACACCTTACTGTGATAGCACCGTGTAATGGCACCTTACTGTAACAACATCGAGAGTATGCCTGTACCCTATCTGAGTTTCTTACTGCAATAGAAGCACCGAATCTTACTTTCAATAGATCTGAATCTCTGTGATTGCTGTGAAAATTTCTGAATCTAGACACAAAAATCCTACTACAATTACTAGTTTAGCATCTCCTACTTGTTATTTCATTTAACAAGTTATTTAATTTATAAACAATGATAAAAAACACTACTGCAAACTACATTGACATACAGATCATAAATTGAAACAATAGATGAGACAAACACACAAGGGACACCGTTATTTTTGGACAACACGTACTCGAAAAAACCCAATGTGGGAAATCCAGTGCAACAGATGGAGGGTTTGTATTATTAAGCAAGCAAAATCTGAGTACAACAGGTTGCCTCTCACACTGGCTAACCTTACAGAGAAATCACGACAACAAGAAATACATACAAGGGTTTACCTTGTTCTCCAAGTCACAACTGATCTAATGAGTGGCCTAACTCCCAAAAAACACTGCGAAATCCTAGCGCAATCACTGCTTGGGCCAGCATCTTGCCTCTAGGAGATTGTGTCACCCCTTCTTCTGGATCGATTTGCTGGAGGAAGCCTGTTGTTCAGCCCTCCCAGCTCAGAACCTCGCTTCTCTGACAAACTCTCATACTTCTGACGAATACTCTGCATTGCCATTGCAAGAGACCCTCCTGGCTTGCGTCAGCACTGCGTGAGCCCCTTCCTGGGCTGCGTAGGCCTCTGCGCTGCCTCTCTGCCACGTACTCTTTGTCTCGGAACTCCTTTCCGATCCAAATCTCTGCTTCTGCCCTCTCACAACAACTCAGATCATTGGTTCAATTTTCTCAGCAAACCACGCCCCAGAAAAATCAAACTAACTGATCAACTTGGTGTATCTCCAACTGACCCTCAAGCCTCCTCTTATACTTTGCCTGTTGATGAATCAACGACTGGGATTAAGTCCCTAATCAATGGCTAAGATTAAAACAGACTTGATCCTCGTCTCTTAGAAGCTTCTCACCCATATTTTTATTAATACTCACTAATATTTTTATTTTCCTAAGTTTAGACTTAGGAACCCCATTAAAAATATTAATTATTTTAATAACTCACAATCTGGGTGGAATTTCTCCAAATGATTTCTGGGTCTTGGAGATCTCATGTATTCTTGCCCCTCCACAAAATTTCGGAGCTAGAGCACATCCGATGCTACCCAAAATCAACAATTGCACCGAGGTCCTCTTTGTTCCTTGTCCGAACTCCTATAGTGACCTTGAAATACATGTCTTTGAAATGCTTATCCGAACTGTTCTGTGGTCATCGAAATTCTCCATAGAGATACCCGAAATTTTCTCTCTAAAATACTGAGCTTTTGGAATGATGTAATGCGAAGAGGTTAGACTTGTAATAATAGTAGTGAACTGGACAGTCATCCAGAAGATGAACTGATCCGTCATGTTTGTGTATATAAATGTATGTTAGCTAATGAATAAGATATCAGTTTTTCTCTCACTCATTCTGGAGTTACCCTGGCCTGACATGGTATCAGAGCACAGGTCCCAGAAATAGTTGTAACTCCTGCTGTCCTGAGAGCTGCTCAGTCCTGAGCACTACTTTGACATTGAAATGCCTGAAGACTGCGTACTCTGACATTGAAATGCCTAAAGACTGAGTACCTGAAGACTGCGTGCCTGAAGACTGTCGCTGTCTGCCTTGGTAGCGCGTACCTGCATTGAAACGCCTGACAGCGCTAGAAGGAGGGCATTCCGAGAATTGGTAACGTATGGTATGATTCCTGCGCTGTTATGAAGGATTAAATGCTGTATATGAAACGCTGTTATGAAGGATTAAATGCTGTATATGAAACGCTGTTTGGAGGATTAAATGCTGTATATGAAACGCTGTTTGGAGGATTAAATGATGTATTAAAATATTTGGAATTTTTAAACGCTGTCCGCTGCCTGTACTCCCAAAATATCTATGCACTGCCACCATTTCACACCGCCATAGCTTGTTCGGTTTCTGGTTTCCAAAGGTCACCACCGCCAGTGTGACGAGAAATGTGAGTTCCCCAGTTCTCCGTCAAGTGATCTTCCAGAATTAGGTGTCAAAAACGGAGCGGAGGAGCTCATTTGCTGTTAACCAGATATATGATGGCTGATTCAACGCTAATCCTGGAACTCTGCATTGGACCATGCGTTCCATTGCGTTAAAATTCTTCTGTCATTCTCTATAATTCAAGGAAAAAAAATTATAGTTGTTTGTTATCAGTTGAGTGGAAATGACTGTTTTGTCGTTGCAGAATATGGTGTTTTAATATCAGTGTTCAGTGAGATAAATCATAAGCTTATTTTTCCTTTTGTTCGGATGACTCATATGATCATTGACTGAGTCAAAACCTATGGGATATCTCTGACAACAATATATTACAGTGAAGCGCTCTTTTGCAGTGATACATATAACAGAATTTTGAATATGGCCTGATATATATATTATAGCAGAATTTTGAAGTGTAGCAGAATTTTGAATAGCCTGATATATATTATATATGCTGATTTAAAAGCAGAGATAAATATGGTGATAACAGAATTTTGAATATGGCCTTATTTTGAATATGGAATGATTTTGAATATAAAAAGCAGAATTTTAAATGATTTTTTTCTCCATATCAAAATCATTTTTAAAGCAGAGATATATATATATGGTGATATATGTACCAGAATCATTTTTTAAAGCAGCGAAAGTTTTTTAAGAGCAATTTTTTTCGCCTCCAGAAGTATATATCAGCAAAAGTTTTTTATATCAGCAAAAGTAACCTTTTACAGAATGCATTCAATCATCTCTATGATAGGAATAGTTCTCACTGGCAAGGAGAACTATCCTGACTGGTCTCGGATGGTACAACACACCCTCATTTTCAATGAGCTGTGGAAAGGAGTGTGTGTCGGAGAAGGAGACAGTGACCCAGAAAAGCCTACATCGGACAAAGAGCTCGCCGTTTGGGAAAACAAGAATAGAAAAGCATATGCATTAATAGCAGCATCTGTAAATAAGGAGGTGAGTCGTCACATTTCAACATGTTCAACTGCCTTTGAAGCTTTACAAAAGCTGAAAGAGCTCTATGACTCACATTTTGCACTTGAAGTCGTCCAACTTACGATTAAACTCTTCACTCTTGAACTGCAAAATAATGACCCTCTTGCTCTTGCATTTGAAATAAAATCTATAGTGCATGATATCAAATCCACTAAAGTTGAGCTAGATATATCTCTTATTGCTTTTCTCAAGGCACTGTATCCTACATACTCAAATTATCTTGAGTCTTTACAAGCAAATGGAAATATCAAGGATATAGCCTTAGACTCTCTTGTGAAAAAGTTTGCTGAAAGAGAAAAAGCCTTTGGAAAGAAGACAGACCCTGAATCTTCTGAAGAGACTGTATGCGTCGCTAATAAAGAAAAATATCCTGCTCAAGAGTCTACAAGAGGAAGAGGTGGACGAAGAGGAAGAGGAAGACACTTCAGAGGCAGGGGGGGCAGACATCCTCAACGAGAAAAGGCAGATTTACATTGTATTCGCTGCAAAAGAAATGGATCACATGATGCCTCTACATGCAAGCTACCATGGGACAAAATTGAGCAGAGAAGAAACCAACAGAAAGGTAAAACTAATGATACAAACAAAGCTAAAGCACCTGAATCCGCTCACTATATTGAGGCACAATGTAACATTGGAGTAAATGAAGATTTGTTTAACACTTCACTTGCTTCCTGGAAAAATGACTGGCTGCTTGATTCAGGAGCAACCTGTCACATGACTCATAGAAAAGACTTTTTTGAAGATTTCACTGACAATGTTGATGGAGTAGTTTGCTTTGCAGATCAGTCAAAAATCAAGCCATCAGGGCTTGGCACAATCAGGCTTAAACTGCCTGGTCTCCCAGACTTTCTTCTTGATCATGTTTTATATCTCCCACAGCTCAAGAGAAACTTGCTGTCCTTGGTCTACATCCGCTAGCAAGGTCACTCCATTCATATGTTTGATGGCAAGCTTGAGGTGAGAAAATCATCTGATCACTCACTTGTCATGAGGGGAATAGAAGAAGAAAGACTTCTCAAACTGCAAGGAACATCTACTCATAAACAACATTTCTCATATATTTCTCATCATGAAGAAGGTACACTTCCATCAAGTTTATTATGGCATGCTAGATTTGGACATTTAAACTATGACAGTCTCCGTTTATTGAAGAAAAATGGTGTTGCTGGTTTGCTTACAATTCCTAGAAAACTTAAGCAATGTGATGCTTGCATTCTAGGAAAGCATAGCAAACAGTCATTTCATGACTCACATTCAAGAGCACATAGGAAGCTTGAACTTATTCATTCAGATTTATGTGGTCCAATGCCTGTTCCTTCTGCAAATGGAAATAAACATATCATGACATTTATTGATGACTACACCAGAATGTGTTGGGTTTATTTATTGAAGAACAAATCTGATGCTTTCCTAACATTCAAGAATTTTCATAAATGGATTGAAAATGGTGCACAATCTCATATTGGGTCTATTCGCACTGATAATGGAAAAGAATATACATCAAATGAATTTGAACAATATCTTCGCCAACATGGGATTAAACATCAAACAACTTTGCCTTATAATCCCCAACAGAATGGTGTAGCTGAAAGAATGAACAGAACAATTTTGAATATGGTATGATCCATGCTTTTTTTCAAAAATGTAAAGATAATGTTTTGGGCTGATGCTGTTCTATGTGCTGCATATATAAAGAATAGATGTCCATCTAGTGCTATAAGAAACAAGACTCCTTATGAATTGTGGTATGGACATGTTCCTTCGGTCAAACATCTCAGGATTTTTGGTTCCACCTGTTATGCTTTGATACCAAGGTACATAGAAACAAACTTGGTGCTAGAAGTCGTAAGTGTATTTTCTTGGGGTATTCAAATACCTCCAAAGCATACCGCCTTTATGATGAAGAAAATAAAAAGTTTTTTATATCTAGAGATGTAATTTTTCTTGAATCATCCAAATCTGACAATGTTGTTGAGCGGCAACTTGATCGCTTGGATAGATTCGCAAAAATGAAATCATTTCAAGAATTTGAAAATCAGATTCCACGTCTTGAAGGGGGGATTCCTATACTAGATCAACATGTGGAATCTTCTTCTAAAGAATATTCTCCCCCGTCTGAAACTCCAACAACGGATGATGCTTTAAGTGATGTAATTGATAGAATTGAGAGACTCAATCTTGATTCACTCC
>APFE031508915.1:0-16830 GCA_000404065.3 Pinus taeda | reverse complement strand
GCTTTAAGTGATGTAATTGATAGAATTGGGAGACTCAATTTTGATTCACTCCCAACTCAATCAACAGAGCTGCCTGGACCATCTCAGAAAAGTCCCCCAAAGTGGCTGACAAAGACACTTGAAAGTGTTCATCTTGATGAAATTGGAAAAACAGGAACCAGAAATGCAAATCGAAAAAATGGAGGTGATGTAGATGACTCTAATTCACCTATTGATATGGATGTTTCTTATGATTGTGAATTGAACTTGTCTACAGATTTTGAACCAACTTCCTTTAAAGAAGCTGATTCTCATGATGCATGGAAAGAAGCAATGCAAAAGGAGTATGATGCCCTCATAAAGAATGAAACTTGGAAGCTGGTTGATCCTCCATTTGGAACCAAACCAATTGGCTGCAAGTGGGTCTACAAGAACAAGTACAAAGCTGATGGCTCACTTGACAAGCACAAAGCTAAGCTTGTGGCAAAAGGTTTTGCACAGAAGGAAGGGGTCGATTATGAGGAAACTTTTGCTCCCATAGCAAAATGGGCCACCATCCGGACACTCTTTGCACTGGCAGCTCAGAACGGTTGGAAAGTCCATCAAATGGATGTAAAAACTGCCTTCTTGAATGGAGATCTTAAAGAAAATGTTTTTATGTCCCAGCCTGAAGGATTTGCTGTGAAAGGACATGAACATAAAGTATGCAAACTTGTGAAGTCCTTGTATGGCCTCAAACAAGCACCACGAGCCTGGTAGGAAAAGCTAACTGAGCATCTTCTGAAACTCAACTTCAATCATTTGATCTTGATGATGCAACTTTATTTGTCAAGAAAGTTGGAAAAACAGTTGTATATCTTGTGGTGGTATATGTAGATGATCTTTTTATGACAGGGAACAATGAAAGTTATATTGCATCCATAAAGAAAGAATTAGGAAAAAGTTTTGAAATGACTGATTTGGGCTATGTTCATTACTATCTTGGCATTGAAGTAACCCAACATCCAAAATACATATTTCTTTCTCAAAAGAAATACATTGGAGATTTGTTAAACAGATTTGGGATGATAGAGTGCAATCCTCTTTCTACTCCAATGGAACAAAACTTAAAGCTCACATCTATTGAAGGAAAGGAATTTGAGGATGCAACAAAGTACAGACAACCTATAGGAAGTCTCATCTATCTCACTACTACTAGACCAGACATTTTATTTGCTGTTGGAATCCTCTCCAGGTTTATGCAAAAGCCTTGTGAGGGAAATTGGTCTGCTGCAAAAAGAGTTCTAAGGTACTTGAAGGGAACTCGAGACCTTGGAATCAAGTATACACAGGTAGACGACTTCAGCTTGATTGGATACTCTGTTTCAGACTTCGATGGAGACAAAGAAACTGGAGTATCTACTTCAAGATATGCTATGAGTCTTGGATCAGGAGCTGTCTCTTGGAGATCACGCAAACAATTAGTTCCAGCAGATTCCACAACAGAAGCAGAATACGTGGCAACAGTTGAAGCAACAAAAGAAATTGTGTGGCTCAGAAAAATTCTTGAAGATTTGCAGGTGAAACAAGTACAATCAACTCCACTCATGATTGACAACACCTCTGCAATAAAGTTGGCCAAGAACCCAAAGTTTCATGATCGTAAAAAGCATATCAATACTAAATATCATTTGATCCGACATCATGTTGAGGCCAAAACAATCCATCTCCGCCATCATTGTTCCACAAATGAGCAAATTGCAGACATCTTCACCAAAGCTCTTGGAAGAGAAAAGCTTGAAAGATTCAGAACGATGCTTGGACTCACCAACATCCCTTCAGATTAAGGGGGGGAATTTTGACACCTAATCCTTAGTGATTGGGGAACTAAATGTGAACAGTCATCGAGAAGATGAACTGAACAATCACATTCTTGTATATATTAGATAGGTGGTTAAACGAATAAATGCATTAGTTTTTCTGGAGTTACTCCTGGCCTGACATTGACCATGATCAATCATGAATGAGATTATAAATCTAAATAAATAATAAATCGAAGGAATAATTTCTAAAAACCCAAATGATTATCAACCCAACACAAAAATATTCAACCCTAGGGAAAAATATTAAACCCTTTCAAATATTATAAACCCAATGTATATAAACCCCTAGATAAAGAATATAGATCATGAAACAAACACACCTGTCTATGTATGGTCATGGTTGTTTTTCACCTTGACACAATATTTGTCATAATGCGACGTTGGAAATTGATTAACCATGCTTCAACCATGTCGTAAAAAAAAGAAGGCATTGATACCATTAACAAAATGAAAAAAAGAATAAGCAAGGGATCAACACCAAAATCCCATACCTAAAAAAACAAATCTACAAACTAAAACCATCAATAAACTAAAGGGGACAACAGTGACAACCCAAATAAATAATAAACCCAAGAAATAAATACTAAAAACCCAAATGATTATCAACCTAAGGAAGAAATATTCATCGCTAGGGAAACATGTAAAACCCTTTGAAATAATATAAACCCAAGCTATATAAACAACAAGATAAACGTTATAGACAGTGAAACAAACACGCCTATCCATGTATGGTCATGTTTTTTTTCATTATCACACAATATTTTTCATAATGCGACATTGGACATTGAGTAAACATGCTTCAACCATGTCATGAACAAAGGGAAGAAATTGATACCATTAATGAAACAAAATAAAAGAAAACAAAGGATCAACACTAAAACCCTAAAGAATTACCAACCCAAATTAAGAATAATAAACCAAAAGGAACAATATTATAATCCCAACCTATATAACCCAAATATAAATATTACAAACAATTGTACAACCATGGTTCACAATCATTTTCACCATGGTTGATTTTCAGAATGATATAATTCTTGTCAAAAATCGACATTGGACCATAGTTATCAACCATGGTTGGAAATCCAACACCACAACTATAAAAGAAGGTTCCCATGATTAATAACCACGATTAATGATTCTTTCCCACAAACAATTTTGATATTGGAACAATCTCCATTAGAAAGCCACAGTTGAGCATTCACCATCGTTAAACAAGCTTGACTATGAACATCTTTTACAATGATGAACAACAATTCACAATTTGTTGGTTTTTCCAACAACAGTCACGAACCCATGGCAAGAACATTTTAAATCCAAATTATATCAATTCAAATATAAGTATTGTAAATCCCTAAATAAACATAAAGCTTTAAAATTAATACGATAAATGTAAAAAAAAATATTCAAACCATAACCATCAACAAATTAAAGTGGTCGACACTAAAAACCAGATCAATTACAAAATAAGAGAATAACATTAAACCAATGCATTTTTATTAAAGCATAGGAAAATAAATGGAATAAACGAACAATTAATATTGCCAAAGAACAGAACATGAGAAGATGAAAGGAAAACAAAAAAACATCTGAATCATAAACATTGGAATGTAAAAAAAATAAACATTCAAAATTTGAAGACCATTCATATAAAACTTTTTAGATAATAACACCAACGAAAAAAAATCGATTTTGCTAACATTGAAACCAAAAAATAGAATTTAAATCAAGCGATAATTCTTTTCCCTTGACCTAAAAAAAATTCCCCTAGGAATATGAACTTAAAAAACTTCATCATAAGGCATTTATTAAATACCCTCTTCCAAAACAAAACTAGAATGATGGTAGAAGCAATACCATTTCAAATCAACAATGTAATGATTGTGACTATTTACAGTTTCCAACTTGTCCCTTCTTGTTTTTCTTCTAATTTCTCTTTGGTGCAAATGGAATAAGTATTCCACATCTCATTTCATTCCTTCTAAGACAAAAACCTGTTCATCAACAAAACAAGGATGAAACCCATGTTTTCTATCAACCCTTTTCCGAATATACGAAAGAAAATTTATTGCTTCGGTAATAGAATGAACTGATGGAGCATAATATTGCACACCATTATTTTCCATATATGCATTTCAAAATGAAAAACGAAAAAAAAATAAAATTAGTACAAACACAGTCACAGACAAAAATGTATAAACATATCTATATACTTGGAAGATAAAATATGAATAAGGAATTGACTAAAAAAAATAAAGAGACACAAATTTAATCTGATTGAAAACATGGACAACAAAATGAAATAATACTTACAATTTAACCAGTTAAATACCAACAACACCACAAGAAATCATCTACCCCTATATTATTTTTTACTTATTAAATCTAATTACTAAAATTAATCAAAAAATATTTTGAATTGATTAAGAAGAAAAATGAATAACTTATTGATGAGCATAAAATTTATTGCAAGTTAAAACAAATAATAAAAATTATTCATATTGGTTTCAAAGTTGTATCAAAGCACTAAACATTGATCCCTCTTGGCTGATGTTAGATGCATACTTAATATGGATTTATGCTATTAAGTATCTTTACCTATGCAATTTTTATATGGGGGTTTCCTTCAAGAATCTTGTTACGGTAAAATGAACATGCCAAAGCTAGATTTGTGTCTGTAAGCAACATTGGCACAATAGATAGTACTATAGTTAATTGGGTTGCATGAAATAGGTCATCCACGAATCTCTACTAAGATGGTTTGTTGTGGTTAGTATGGGAGATGATATATAGAAAATTTGAGGCAATTATCCACTTGGTGTGTAAATGTAGATAGTAGGGAAGACATTATCCATTAGCAATACATTTTCATTATTATCGTAGGTAGCTTTTGAGTGCCATTGTTACAAATTGGACAAATGATTTTAAGGTTGAAATAAGACATCCATTTTTTTTTCCAATGGATTGTTTACAAATTAATTTTTTAAATTGTAATAAAAGATATGTTATTTATTTCTAAATTTTAACATTAGGTTTTGGATAATTCAAAGTTAAACTAAAAGTAGTCAAATTGCAAATTGATTGCTAGGGTCCTACCTTGGCAGGGACAAATAAGGGATTTTATAATAACAATAATTTATTTTTTGGATTATTATTATGCTAAACACAAAATTTCTATATGAGATTTATTTATTTATGGGACAGGATTGTCGAGTATCTAGAATTGTACATGTTATACCTTCCCCTAGATTTTAATTTGTATTTTTTATTATGAATAAACACATGCTCTTAACCATTAAATTCGCTCATACCAATTATATACTAATTTCATCTCTCTCTTAACCATTATCTTAAAATCAAATTATTACTTTATAATATTATATATATTTTTAAAAATACTACAATAATATGATGAAAGAGAATGTGTATAAATCTAGTAAACCATTCTAACACTCTTCTAGTCTAGCCTTTTTGTATAACTCTATTAGTACCTAATACGTAGTACCATTTCAAATAGAGTCATCCTAGATGTAACAACCCCTGATTGATTTTACATGTATACAAATAAGACCAAGGTCATGGGACATGTATTCCAAGCTGAAAGTTGGGAAAAACACTATAGTGGACCTCACCTCTAATTAATTAATTGCTGTGGAAATTGTCAAGGGAATTCGCAAAGGAGAAGTGGCAATAATTGACATTTATTTATGCAAAGAAAGGAAAATAGGATAGAAAGGAGGTACAAAATTTCATGCAAGGGAAATTAGGGGGAATATGAACAAAAATGAAGAAAGTAGAGGCATCAATGATAAAATGGCTTCATAGGATCTGTTCAGAGCTTTTGTCTATTTAGTCTTTGGCTTTCTCATTTATTCTCTCACACTCTTTCACACTTAGAGAATTGTTGGAGCATGCTTTTAGAACTCTAGTATTCACTTGGATTTAAGATAGAAGGCAAAGGAAAGTAGGAAAGCGTAAGGGAAAAGTTGAATAACCAAATACGGTTAGATTGATTTGTAAGTAACAGGTTGCATGTGTGATTTCCTTGTTTATTTTTGGATGCATGGTATATGCATGTGATTCTTTGGTTATGCATTCTCATTGGCATGGATATTTTCCTAAATTGACAGTGGTTTCATCCGTGCCTTTCCATTTCCTTGATAGCCATGGTGTTGTGGTGTTTTCCATTTGTTTTCTTGATTGGTGCTCAGGTTCCCTATGGATGTGGGTTGGAGCCAATGCTCTTGAAGCCCTAGAATAACTTTGGTTGAGTAACTAGTCCTTGGAGCTGTGGTTGGAACAAGCAATTTAGAATCATGGAAGGTTGAGGGTTAAGGTACTAGTTCCTAGAGCCTTGGATAACATGGGTAGAGATCGATTTGGTTGAAATTCGTGATTTCCGGACCGTAGAGGTGGAATCACTATGGTTGAGGGTTGAGGTGGTTTGGCCTCTATAATCCCTAGTTGGTTATGTTTTGGTTTATTTCATGAGATCCCACATTCATGCTTGGAATATGGTGCAAGGGTGATTCGATGAAAGAGAGATTTGGTTCAGTCAAATTTATGGTCGGGTGGTATATGGAAGTCCCTAACTTTCTTGACATTTTCATATGTTAATAAGAGTTATTTTGTTATTTTGATTTATGAGTACTTGTAGTGGTTATCAAGTTGACATTATCGTTGATTTGTCATGGTTTCTATGATGGTTGTATGGTGTAATATGTCTATCGCTCTTGACATTTTCTGATAAGTTATCAAACAGTGAATGGATGTATGGACTAACAAGTGCTATTGTAACTAGCGAGAGAGGGCTTAGAGCCTCTTTGGTGATTCTCAGATGAAAACTACCAGTTTATGAACACATATGCATTCATGACATGTACATTACAGGTTTTGCAATTTTTTATAAAATGTTAGTTATGGATTAGGCATATTTCGGCCAAGTTCTTGCTTGAGTTTTAATTGGTTAGCTTTCTTGTCACCTTTCATGACATTCTAGAATGTTACATGAAATTGTGGGCAGTGTTATGGAGACTAGCCTAAAAAGGAGGCACATATCCTAGAAACGCATACTCAGGACTTGAGGATCTAGGCCATAAATGCTAGAAGAAAGCTTATACATGTGATTGGAGGCCTATAAATGTACTCTTTCCTTGTTTTCCATGTTGTTGGGGTGCCAAGTCATAGAAAAATGGTTCCATCTCAGGGATTGATCACCTGGGGTGGTTTTCTAACTCTTGAGTGATTTATAGTCCCTACGGGATGTCAATAAGTGGTCACCTTGTAGGACTCGTCTCCTTAACTAGAACATGGAGGTCAGGTAATGTCATAGTAGCATTGAACTTCACATTTACCTGGAGAGCTTGTCAAATTAGGTAAATGTGAGGAGGGGCTTTTACACTAGATGTAGTTAAAAATAGCCACGGATAAGCCTATTAACCATCTTTTTCCTACAATACACAAATAAGAATGCTTGGTGAGGTCCCTCTTGCATACAAATAGACTAGGTAGTATGGGTAAGGGTACAATCTATCCTCTTGAGTTGACACCATGAAACATTAAATTGAGGTCTATTATTAGAGAAACTTATGTATATTAGAAAGATATAACCATTTATATTCAGTTTTTTTATTAGGACACTACAGGCCCGACTCTTTGTAATATAGGAATCTAAAGAAAAATGGTTCCTAAAATATCAAAACTATATTAATTTAATCAAAGAGATATTTATTATAGAAGAGTAATACTCTATTATAGTAATAAGAAAAAAATTACCATGTACCCTATTCATACCTCTTTGGGATACCTGTCTAAAAAATTTCCTTGTACAATATTGATCATATTAATATAGCTCTCAAGTAACCTCTTCTCTTGGACATAACAATAATGCTATGGGTGACATATGTGAGAGTTGTCCTTGCATGGAAATGTGCTACATCAATATAATTCTTAGACAACATCTTTAATAGATCCTAGAGCACATGACGTATACTAGGAATACCACCAGGGTTAATAGGATTAGTCTTACGGATAACATGATAACTCAATTGAAAAAATAACATTGAAAATATGAACCACCCAAATACTAAATTAATCATCATTAGGTCTAGGCTTTGAAATTAAGTTGTACCTTCTAAATAAAAATTAGTTAAGAAGTATCCACTAAAGTATCCATGAGGGGTGACTCTTTCAATGAGGGATTTTGTAACCCATGTTCACACTTTCCATATAATTAACACAATATGTCAAAAAGATTTCATAATCTATTTCGAAACAAGATTGATGGATTAGATCCAGTATGTTTTCTTGGTAAGATGGAACACTACTTATTTCCTAAAGGTATTATTAATGACTTTAAGAAACCTCAAGTGTGGTTGTTATAATTAAATAGATATCATTGTCCACCATGGCCATGACATAGTATGTCATATGGATAATACATTACCTAGAGCCCACTTTTGAAGGTTGTCTACTTTTTTCTTCAAATAAACACTCATTGTTTGAAATTGTTGATTAAGTTGTGCTACATAAGAAAAATTGAATACCTTGGAATATCCCTTGATGAATTGACAATGCACATGGAGGGAATGACTAATTCCATTCTTAAACAATGTTTAAGTAGTCATATAAATGATGATATTAGATGAAAATTCTTGATGTCTCACAACACCATCTATTTGGAGACCTCGGAAAGAGATATGGAAGCTTAAGTAATTTTTTATTTCACACACACAAATACCCTATTTTTTCCCAATGAATTCCTCCATATAGGACCTATAATCACTTCCTTCCCTTTAATCCCTTAAGGGACCACATGCCAATCATGGAAGAAGTAATTAAATGAAAATTCTTCAAAATTTTGTATCGCTATGATAAGAAATATTTCAGAAGGAATATATAAGGAACAAAACAATTTTAAATTTAGGTGGCACAATATAACCAACTTAAATAAGCTTGAGTGAAATCCACCACATCGCGATATTTAATAAACACCTGCCTTTACATTTTCAAGAAACCACCATAGAAATTCCTTGAGAAGAATCCTAGTTTACCCTCCATAATTTCTCAAGAATTCAATATCCCTAGACCTTTTTCTTAATTAGATTACATTAGGAATACCCACAAATTTATTCAATAGTGATTTTTATAGGAAACAAAGTTTTATGAGCATGTGGTGGTCAAGTTTCAAATTTATGGTAGTTAATGCTAATGTAATGAAATGTGCTAGTAAGTTTGAGAATGTGAAACTTGAAATGGGAGACTATCAATTAATATATCACATGTTTGTTTATTTATTGCATGGATTTTATGTAGTTCTCTAGGAATAAGGGCTGTCACCTCCCTTACGCATTCTCAACCACTCTAATATTTTTCATGCCACTTTTGTAGGTCCCTTATAGAACTATGTGGGGAACCAAGTGATAGGATAGTGAAACCCTAATCCACTCCATGCAGGCCCATTCATCATTATATATTTCATATAAAAAGAACCCATATTGAGGTATATAATAAGAAAGTGGTATCCCATGTGATTATTTATTTTCATATAGTTTGGCACCTTCTCCTAGATATCATGAGAAATAAAAATGAGATTTTACGGAATATATAATTTCCACTTCTTTATATTATATCATTATAAACCATTGGTGTTGCTTCATTTGCATAGAATCACCTAGATACTATATCAAATTCTAATTAATCCCCAATAACTACTGGTAGTTGGTATTCATCTCAAACTATTAACCTATATTTTTTTTTTGTTTGAAAAACAAAAACATACACATTTGTTCCATTGAACCTCTTAAGTGTGTAGGATGTCAAATCTTGTAGCTTAAAACCCACCAAATAAGAGTTGTGGTTGTAGAAAGTGTTGTCTAAAGTAAGTAATTAAAATAATACAACTCACAAAATAAATAATTTTCTCCTAAATGAATAGTGAAAATTATGTGCATGAAATCTTGTGGCTATTTTATTTGATAAGGATGTCCTACTATTAGTTATCTTAGTCTAAAATAATGGCACCAATCATGTAGAAACATATGGTTACCTTAGAGGATCTTCCACAAGATACCTTAGATAAATTTTGAGGAATAAAATGGGAAACCTAAGGAATATTATAAAATAACAGTGGAAGTAATAAAATAATATTAGATTACATGATCAAATTTTAGAGGGAAAAATAGAAAACTAAATTTTCAACTTGTATTTTCACCTTATCTCCCTACGATTTTCCTCAAATTTTTAGAGACAAAAATCACTGGATGTAAAATTTAATTCCGCATCCAAATAATACCCATTTTGCATACTTTCAATGGACCCTGCTACACGAAAAATGAGAAACACATGAAAAAATGTGACTGTGATGATGTTTTTCATGTATTTCTCATTTTTCGTGATGTAGAGTCCATAAAAAGTATAAAACATGGGTTCTCATTGAATCAGGAATTAAATTTTGCATCTAACGAGTGCTACCACTTAAAATTTGATTAAAAACATAGGGAGATAAGTTGAAAATATGAGTTGAAAACGTAGTTTTTTTTGTTTTTTTGTACTCTTTTTCATTTTTTAGTCCAAAAATGGTGAATAATCCCCCAACGGTTGACATCATCATCTTGAATCTTATTGGTTCTTATAAATCTGATTTTCGTTGTACATTTTTGTTTTCAAGCCCAGTTTAGTCCTCAAAATTTCTCTAATGCTACTTTGAGGGCTAATTCACATGTAGATTTTTTAAATATTGGGTCAATGCCAACATTTCTTTATAGTCTCTTATTTTTCTTTGCACTTTTCTTCTTGGTTAATGCACATAGATAGCAATCTTTGTCTCACTTTTTCAATGACTTATTGATGACACTCTTTTTTTATGATCCCTAAATCAGGGAGTTCATATTTTGTTATTAACTGTGGAAAATATTTCTTTAACTACATAAAAGCATAGTTATTTCTGATTATATCAGAAAGAATGGAAATAATGGCATGTTTGGATTATTTTACACACTGATTTTAGAAATTAGTTTCCTTAATTTCTAGGAATTTGTTTTTGCTCAATGCCTTCTAGTAATGTGTGAAAATTACTATGTTTGGATTTACTTTAACAAAGATTCAATCTAAACCTATGATTATGCAACATTAACCTTTTGTTTCATATGTGTAGGGTATGGTATGTATTAATATCAAATTGAAATGGTTTTATACCAAGCATATTACCTCTTTTTCCTTTAGTATTTGTGACATTATCTTCTCCTGCTTCCTTAGTTCCCATGGAAAATCTTGGATGTTGACTCACTTCTGCTATGACATCCTTCAATTGAGATTGTTGTGAAGAGGAAATAATTTCTATAAATTGAAATGACCTACCTAGACTGTGATATGGTGACAAATATTCTTGGGGAAAGGTTTCTTGAAACTCACCCTCAAATTTCTCCTCCATTTTCTTTGAAGACTAGATAGATTTCTCATACAATATTTGAGGGTTCTTCCTATTTGACCATTCTTGTGATTGAACAATGGAGAACTCCTCCCAATCGTTATTTTTTTGGTATTAGTATGCCTCAACTAGAATCATTCCATAATAGCCTATATTTTATGGTTTGTGACCCTCCTTCCATTTAATATGCCTTGGTGTTTTGAATCTGTTATTTTGAAACATAGTTCTAAGACTAGAACCTGAGAAGAGGGTTGTGGTGATTTCTCATATGAATGCACCTTAATGCACCTTTATGTCTATGTATAATGGGGTTTAATTTAGATACATCTTGAATAACATATTAGTTTAAAGTCTAGAATTATGACATATATATAAATTTCACTTGGCTATGGATGATATGCTACCTAATATCACTAGTTAGCAACAAGTTTACTAAACTTCTATGAAATGGTATGCCACATTAAAAATTTCAAGAATTAAGGGAATTGTATTAAAGGGCCTCATTTAGAATATCAAAAAATAGTAATATCGCTCCAATGTATAGGTTATGTATGCTTTAGGACTTTCGAGAAGAGGAGAATGGTTAGCTTATTATATCAAGTTTACTAAATAATATGCTAAATTCTATTTAAAGAAAGAAATTAAGGATGCATTAGAGAAAACCTAAATTAATGCATGAAGACATGTAATATCCTCCTTTTAATGGTTGTGTAATTGAAACCTTGGACATTTAGTACTGATCTCTTTCGCATATTCCCTTGGAGTACTTCGACAAATATGATTTCCATCCCATTCCTACAAACTCATAAATTATGAAGCTAGTGTTGAAAATGAATTAAGGAAAAATTGTATACTTTAATCATGATCAATGTGTTAGATATTATGGAAAATATCACACTTGAAAAGGGATCAAATAACTATAAAAATATGTTTTATTGGACTATCCTCTTTCATGCCTGTATGAGTATACCCCAAAATATATTTTATTCTTCTTCTTATTTTTCCTCTTTTCCTCTTTTCTATTTCCCCCCCCCCCCAAATGTCATTTTTTGAAAAATTCATTTTCAAATCGATGTTTGTCCAGTTTTTCTCCAGAGAGGATTTCACAAATAAAAATTCACATTTCTAGCCATTAAATAGTTTTTTAATATCACCAAGGATTCCAATGTTTGAAGTCACATTTTCACTACTAGATCTTTATTATTTTATATACTTATTTTTAATTTTAACTATTTTTTTTCACTGCAAGATATTAGGGAATCATAGGTGCGAGTGATAGAGCCACCTTACTTACGAATTCAATATATTCCTATCTATTGAATCTTCAATAAATTCCTCTTTTGACATAATATTCTAGTATAAACTTAGCGAGTGGTCATTCCCCATCAACAAATTCCTATCCTCATCAGTGGTGTGGAGCTTTATGAACTCATTTCCATACACGACATAAACCTCATATGTTTCCAATTACCTATACTAAATCCATTCTTTGAAATCCTTGTATCTTGGTTCAAAATAGGGATCCCACACTTTGTGCATAAATGGAATTTAGAGGTCTAAAATGGACCTCCTAATGGAAAATAATAAAGAAAGAGCCATGAATTTTTAAGGGAGAAGAAGGAAAAATACCTTTTTAAATTTTATTTTTGGCTTATATTCTTATAAGCTTACTAAAATATCAAGTGTAGGCAGTTGATGAATGGATAATTAATTTTTTCATCTAGAGCCTACCAACTCTACATACTTTCAAGTATACCCACCAAAAGAAAAAGAAAAAAAAAATGAAAATATGTTAAAAACTTTTGTTTCTTTCCAAACATGATAGTCACATTAGGTCTCTAAAAATTGGACTCTCCCAACTTTGTCTTTAATAAATTTATCAATCCAACTTGTTACAAAAATTCGATAAAAAATAAATACCTCACAAATAAATATTTGAATATGCATGTACTTTAATAGGCATATGGTTTTAAATGTAAAGTATTCACATACCAAAAATTTAAATCATAGAGTGCTTAGATTTAACGATATGACATTGGCCAGACTTATAGTAAAATAAAAAAAGAACACCCAAATCAAGAATAATAGAACAATCAAACATTTTCGTTTAAAATGTCGTATGGTAGCAATGGGGTCTTTATATAATCATTTTGTGACTCCATGAAGTGCCCCGTTACTTGAAATATGAATGTGATGATTTGACGTGCTAAATATGTTGTTCAATTATGTTTTGGGGGAATTTGTAAAAAAAAATTCAATGTTGAA
This sequence comes from Pinus taeda, assembly GCA_000404065.3. Lineage (NCBI taxonomy): Eukaryota > Viridiplantae > Streptophyta > Pinopsida > Pinales > Pinaceae > Pinus > Pinus taeda. The sequence continues at coordinate 3,297 of APFE031508915.1, read as the reverse complement.
TAAAAAATTTTGGATTAAATTTTCATGTATGTACATAGTATTTTTTAGAAGAGTGCACTTATTTAGTCTATAAAATGATGATTCTCTTATCATTCACTCGTAAGACTATGGCTTGGAGCAATATAACTGTTGGACACCTAATCCTAAATGGGTTAGTGTGGAAGCCGAACAGACTAAGTAGTCCAAGGGACCTTGGGATGTGAATCCCAACAGTCACCATATTGTACTATAAATGTACATCTATTGTTAATAAAAATGTAATGCAAGCTTATATTTCATATTCTCTCTCGTTCACCATGTCTGTTTAACATGGTATCAGAGCAGGCGTATTCCTGCCCTGCATAATTAATTTGAGCCATTTGTTTATGGCCTATTTTGTGCAGTTTATTTCTGCCATATTTATTTGAACGTTTCTCTACCTCTCACTGCCATGAACGTTCCTGAAAAAAAGTGTTGTCCATTATCCTCTGTCCTGACATAACGCCTCTGTCCTTCCAGCGCTGCATGCCTCTGCCTGAAGGAAAACGCCTGAAGGAAAAGAAACTTTGTCTGACAGGTATGAGAAACGCTATCTGACAGGTATGAGAAACGTTGTTTAACGTTCCTCCCATCGGTGGACGTGGGTAAACGTTTACAATGTTTCTACAGAGAAGGCGAGGGCAATTATAATGCTGACAAGCAGAATTAGTGGCTGCCGGGACAATACGACTCCCATATTTTCTCTGTCTATGCCTTCAACCTAGCTCAACTCCATGCCCTGTCACATAGATGTGGCTCCTCTCATTTCATCCCCGTCGCCTGTAGCAATCCTCGGGCACACCCCATCTTCTGAAACGATAAAAACCGCACCGCGGCACTTCAAATCTCCAGAAGATGTTGTATACAAAGGTTTCTAGAGAAGTGGAATGAAATAAATGGAAACGACCGAAGATTCAAAGAAATGGGAGTTGGCAAGCTATCAGGGAGAAGAAATTGACGGTGTCGAGGTTGGTGCAACGCAGTAAGAGGAAACGAGGGCATCCTTGAAAGATCGCCACCTCCTGGTCCAACATTCGATGCGAACACTGTCCACTGCATGCATATAGTTCTCTGCTCCTGCTCAAATTTTGTTTTTGAGCTTATTTACTTCTGTGGTTATTTGAATTTTGAGAAAGATGTCTAATTTATGAGAGTGAATAAGGAGGTTTCAATAGAGAACATTTCAGAGTGTAATTTGTCTTCTATCTATGGTCAAATTGACAGCTACAATTTTATTTTTATTATTCACTGCAAATTTATTGAATTGTTCGCACTTACAGTGACTCGGCAAGTCTCGAATGTCATTCTGTAGAACGGGTGCCAATTTCCTTTAAATTGTAGCATTCCATCGATATTTGATTACACCTTCAATCACCTGAAGTGAAAAGAACTTTGTATTCAGATACTACTCCATATACTACTTTTATGAGTTGAATTTCAAGCAATACTCACTTTGCTGGACTGGCTCGACGGAACACACTGGTTGCTCTATTGCAGTATCTAAAACATGATAAAATCTGTTTTGAATTAAGAGTTTTGAACACGTGCCTTCTGAGAGTCCTGGGAGGCGGTTTTCATATGCGTAGTCCACCCTTCGCTCACTGAAATTGCAAGCAGATCTCTCTGAAAATCAGTGGATTTGGGCATGTGAAGCTCGCTGTTAAAGTGTTATCTGCTATTTTTGTATCATTTTTATTGTTGGATAATGAAAGGATTTGTCTGGCATCGGCATTTCAATGTCGTTCGAAGAATAATAGCTCCCCATTCAACTCAATCTCAACAGGCCTCAGGAAGAATATCTAAAGCTAACTTCAGAGCAGACAAGAGGGTTTCATCGGTATGTCGGTTCGTCACATTCAGTTCATAGACCGGGTTAGGAATCATTTCTACAATCTGCGTTTACTGGCCACCACTCAATTCTGAGAATCCCGTAATTCATACCTGTGTGAGTAGTGGGGAAAGAAGGGATTCCAAAGGTATTGAATTGTTGCGTGTACACATTCCTCAGCTCGATCCTCTTCCAACCGCTTCTCACATCATCCATAGCGTAAATACAGCCATTGGGGTACTCAAGGTTTTTGACCTCGTCAACTCGGGCGTACAGTGTTGCCGACCTGGACTATACTATACATCCCATTTTCAATAGACTCTGGCGATAGCACGAGACAGGTAAACCCATGAAACTTGGACCAAAAACGGTGTTCACATCTTGTTGCACCCACACATTTCTTCCAAATTCCAAGTGCCAGCGTACGTCACAGCGATAGGGAAAGTGACCTGGAAAGCGACATGTCACGGGATAACTTTTTAATAAATACAACTTGCCTTGCCATGAGATGGGCGTAACATACTAAATCAGCTCCACTGGACATTGTGGAAGAAGTGTCCATGTTTCAGTGTTTACATCCAAGCACAGCGTGTGCGTAGGCCGTGGGCGAACGCCATTGAGCCTAAGAAGCACTATCAACAGATGCCACACTACTGCTGTCAACATCACATCCACAGACGTCCTTGTACTTCCACGCTGAATTTCCGTACATATTGTTGATGTATCCAAAGGCCTCAAAGAAGAAAAATGGCTACAATTACTGAAATATTAGAGTTCTTAAAAACTCTGATACATTCCTCTAATCATGATACATTAAAAGTCAGCAAAGTTTCTCTCACATACATTCAGGTCTGTCTACAAAATGTAAAGGAAAAGATTGATTTTTTGCAGCTTGAATCACAGCTACAGCAAGAAGAGCTACATCAAAATAGACACCATTCTGAACCTGTTTTTGTTCAGAACATTAAGACAACCACCCATGAGCAGCATGTTACAATTCATTCAGATTTAGTACCAAACAAAGAAGCAAGGTTACATGCAGATGCAGAAGTTCAGTCTGCACTTCCCAAGCCCATCATCAGACCTTAGGAACAGCTTGTCCACAACAAGCACAAAACTGGTCTTGGATATGACAAGGACTTTTCCTTTCATATTCCAGACTACTCAAAACCCATTCAGTTTCAGAGTGCTGGATTCATTCATGACAGTTCACCTGCTCTTCATGACAGTTCAGCTCCAGTTGTTCTAGACTCTGCTCCTCTTCCACAACAGCAACAACAACAACAGATCGTGAAATGCCAACACTGTGATCGAGTTGGCCATTTGAAAGATTACTGTTTTGATCTTCATCCATGTAAGCACTGTCATAAAACCACCCATTCTTCAAATAGATGCTTCAACAACAAACGTCCTGCAAGAACAAAGATTCATCTAGGATGGATCGCTTCTTG
>APFE031508904.1:0-15150 GCA_000404065.3 Pinus taeda | reverse complement strand
CCCCGGGGTTTTGTTGATGATTAAATGATGAAGAAGGAAATCACTGGGACGTGTCTTCTGACATACTTGTGGGTTTGGCCTGCCACTGTCGACGCTAGTTCATTAATTATATTGGATCTATCTCTTCTTCTACTTCTTTGAAAATTTATTTCAGCCTTGGAAATGATGGACATAGTTCAGTGGTGTGATCCTTGGTATAGATAGTGCATGTATGGACCATGTCCAATGGACAATCCTGTTGGCTATGCTTCTTCTAGCAACATGGGTAGAAAACGACCAAGTTTTGTTCTACTAAGACTTGTTTTTGTTTAGCCTGTAGGACATCCAACTACGTTGTAAGGGTGCCCAAGATGTCCCTTTTGAAGTCATCTAGGAGGTTACCGATTTCCATTCTTATTAAGCCTCCATTGTGTGGTTTTCTTCCTTTGGTCATAGGACCTCGGTTTCCTGACCCAGTGCATGTGCTACCTTGCGAACCCCTGATACACAAGCGAATGATTTCATCATAATATTCTTGAGAAATATCTCCTTTCCCCATCAAATTTAGAGTTTCTATCCATTCTTCTTTCATTCCATTAATTAAGATAGCTCTCACGACTTATTTTAGTAAAGTGGTGTAAGGGGATATCTGCAAATTATAATGAAACCATTCGACATATTCTTCTAGAGTTTCCTTATCCTTTGCATCCATCTTAAAGATTTCATCTTTTAATCCCCTAGTCTTGCAAAATTCTTGGTATCTTGTGAGGAAAGGAGTCTTCATGTTATCCCGAGAGTTAATAGTACATCTGCCTAAACCCATGAACCACCTCAAAGTTGCTCCTTTTAGAGTAGAAGGGAACAATTTTAATTTTTGAGGGTCGGTGGTAGAGTCATATCCTCTACAGAGGACATCAAACTCAAATAAGAAGGCATCTGGATCCTCTATGATCATCCCATGAAAGGTTGGGATTCTTTGCAAGGGAATAGTTTTCATTGGGGCATTGACCACTTGGTCAACTATGGGGTATTCCAATGTCGAGGTCTAACCTTGAGGTGGTAGATTCATCATTTGGTAAAAAATATGCCAATATCCTTCAAGGATCTCAGGGGGTGCTATTTGAGTAAGTGGAGGATTCCCAATCCGAGTTGGTGTTGCAGCACTACCTAGATCTGGGATCATAGGAGATCCTTGTTCAGACAACTATGGCCCTACCTTAGCAGTTCCACTGGTTTCTCACTCTTCTTCTCTTAAGTTGCACGATTTTCCCTCTTGTAGAGGATAAAAATGTAAATTTGTTGTAACATGAAAACTCTGTTCAGATCCTCCAATTTGGCTATGAATCTCAGTGTAAACTGCAGATGGTGAGCCTGTTGCCTGAGGGAATACAATAGGGCTTTTCCCAAATACAGTTTGGAATCCTACTGATGCTTAAAGCTATTCTTTTCTTACTATTTCGACTATAAAATTTGTTCTCCCAAGGCTCACCGATCCCTTGGGTTTTGTAGATTTAGGTGGGGGGTTATGATATTTTTCTATCTTTTTATTCCTAGTCATTCATAAAAGATCTATTCTTATTTAACTTCTATGCAATTTTTGAAAAGCAGGCTGAGGAAAAAGCACTTTACTTGCTGGTTACGTAGGTTCTTACCTCTCGTTTTTGAAACCTAGTTATTTTACAACAAGATAAAAAAAATCACTTCCAAACACTCCCCGACAACGATGACAAAATTTTGGTGCACTAAGATGTATTATTACAAGCAATCTTAATACCTACATTAATCATCAACCCAAGGCAAGTCTTTTTATTTCAAGAGTGTCAGCTTTGTATATGCAGTGAATTCAGAGGTCAACTTATAATGAAAGAAGTTGGAATCGTTGCAATTGCTAATGTCTATCTCCCTAAATTCAATCCAAACAATTCTAAAAGGAATTCATAACACACTTTCAAATCTAGTTAATTTGTTCTGCAAGCAACTGAATTAGAATGCAAATAGAAAGAACCAATCTCAACAATCTAACTGGTATTGAAGCTAATTCATTTATAATGAAGGAAAAATAAAAATTGAATAACAAATAACCATATGAACATTTCATGGAAAGAAATCAACTCTGGCTCTGAAATCTATGATAGTGTTACTTTAGAATGAACAACGATCTAATACTGAAATTAACATAACCAATTCAATAAAGAGTATCACACATATATAACACACAACTAAATCTAGAATCTCGACTGAACAACAATGGAAAATCAGAATCATCAATCCTCACAATAATCAGAATGATGCTAACTTTACAAACTAACAATAATAAACAGTTATGGAAATAAAAAGAAATAATCATAACACAATTGAAGCAGAAGATCTCTTATTGACTGGGCCCAAAGTCTCCAGAAGTCCCCGCTGTTAGATATTCAGAATACGATTATGGATGAAACACAATATTCTTCATTAAAATTAATAACAGAGTTACATCATCACCGTGATGAAAGTATTATTATGTCCAAAAAGAATAGTTACAATCTGCGAATTCCTAACTAGTTGTTCAATTTGCCTTACGACTTTATATAACATTTGGAAAAGTAAATGGATAGAAGCGAATCCTTAGGATCAAGGGATCCTGAGGATTTCACAACACTTGATATGATTTCATCATAGAATAGCATTGGTCCTCTTGGTCTTCCATTGGCTTCCATACTCAAGACATTGTATTTTTCCTTTCCTCGCTGCTGCTGTTCTGTCGCTTGAACAACAATCGTCCAATCCACATCCCTGCATATAAAAATAGTGAAAGTCATTTTTTTGTGCCCAGATTTATATAATTTGTTAATCAGTTTTACCCAACTTCTGCTATTGTTTCCTCTATTTTTATCCATAAAACGAAGATAAACATGTGAAGACAAATTCTCAATTAAGTTATTTACGAGGAGAAAACTTACCTTTTCCTCGACCCAACACCAACGATGCAAGAGGGTTATCAGAACAATACTTAATATACCAAGTTAGAGCACGATCCTGCAGAGAAATAATCAATTGTGCCTTCTTTATATTGTCATTAGCAATCTATTGCGATGTCCAAAGATCATTCACAACAAACCAAAACTACTCTGTATCTTCACTCCTTATGCCTTTCAAAATTGACAGCTTCATTGTATTCACCATGTTGAATGGAGGTGGTGGAGGTGGAGGTGTGGGCAAAGGTGTATGCGGTGGAGGTGGAGGTGTGGGCGAAGGTGTATGCGGTGGAGGTGGAGGTGGAGCCGGAGTGGACGGATGATGTGTTCGTGGAAAACCATACGTTATCAGCTGGACAACACTTCACAATGAAGCTTTCACCGCTCCTTCGTCATCACTTGAAGGAGGTCTGATTAACGAACTATATTCTGGACCTAATCTCTCTCATCTCTAAAGAGTCTTTTGCTTTGCGTAGCTCCAAACATCAAGGCAATGGCATAACCCATTTTTCACATAGCATCATTTTAGTCCATGTTATGGTATCCTTGTCACCAAACTTCCTCATGTCGATCTTTGGAATATGGTGGGTCTTCAATCCAATGTTAAATTCTATGAAATCATGATTAACATTTATTTTTTTCTCATCATGGGTTTCTTCTACTACCTTTTCATCATTAGGAGGCCTTTCTTGTAGCAAATTTATCCCACCTTCCTTCAAACCTTCCATGTCTTTCTCCAAATATTCCATGCCTTTCTTCAAATCTGCTTCCCTACCATCGATATTAGCTTCCATGGCACATATAAAAATACTTATCTTAGCTTCGCTCACATTCTTCAAATTAACCATCCAATTTTGCTTATTAGGCATTTCTATTTTCTTGATTTGAGTCATTCCTTTTTCTTTCTTTTAGCAACTCAATCTTGAATCTATTGTATCTCTGAAATTTTAGATCTCCAAGGTCTGAACTTGCAACCTATAGTATTCCTCTGCATCGTCTTTCCAATGCCACCAATCTGATCGAGATTGGATTCTCCAAGAAAGGGTTATGCCCAATCTCCCAAGATGACCTGATTATATACGTTTTTAGTAGATCGAACTTTTACGAAGTTCCACATGTCACTATTTCGACCTTCGGACTTGAAATTAATACACGTAAAAGTACATTCCATCCTCTTTTGTAACTTCTTACAGAATTTCAATCTAATGGTCAAAGAGAAAGTTAGGATGATTTTCCCAAGGTCACATGTTTTAGATGTAATTCAGGAGCCTGCCAAAACCCTAAATGTCTTGGACCGTATCTATAAAAATATAGCGAAACAAGATCTAAAATTTGGGTGCGAGCTTCACCAAGATTTTGGCTCAAATGGATTTTAATTTCAGAGTCTTAACCTTCGTAGAAAAAAAATTAGAGTGAAAATTCCACAATGACCTGTTTGAGATGAAATTTTGGAGCTTGCAAAAACCCTAACTTCCTCAGATCATATCTCTGAAAATATAGCAAGACAAGATCTGAAATTAGGACCGAAGGTTCAGAAATATTTCAATTGAAATGGGGTTTTTTTTAGCTTTTGAAACTTTGTAGAGAACAAGTTATAGTGAAAATTCCATGATGACCTGTTTGGAGCAACGAAACCTAGAATCCAAAGCTTTGATACCAAATGTTATGAAACCATCTCACAAAAAGATAGAAAAGATATATCAACGAATTCAAAATCAGCCTCTTTGTAGGAGAAACCTCATTTACATTACGCAAATGAAAAATTCTTGGATGATACAAATGACAAGACCTCCTTTCTATATATGGGAGTCTAAGGGGTCCCAATACAATAAGAGTCTACATAACAATAATATTGTAGGGGCACAACAATAACAATAGTGGGCTTCTATGGGGCATAATAATAACAACATGGGGACTATATGGGAACAATAATACATATAAAGGGGGTTGCACTAATAACAATAAGGGGTTACACTAGTAGTATAGGGACCTAACATGAAATATGTAACCAGGTTCGGTCTTCATAAATGTATTTGAGATGTACTTATCAAAATAATGAAGAAATTATTATTATTATTATTATGAATTATTAAAGCATGGGTTTCATGCTTGGGTCATCATGTTTTTATGTGAAAGTCCCCATTGAGGAATTCTAGGATTTATTATGAGTCATTAGAGTCATTGTAAATTTAAAGAGACCCCTCCTGGGCTTTTGAATCATGTAAAAATAATTATTTTGAGTCAAAAATGAATTTAGACTCCTCCACACCAAGTCAGCCTCAAGACAAGTAATTCGACTTTTGTAGAAGGCTATAAATACAAGGCAGTTCAAATTCATTTAGAGCATATCATTCTCTCTCACATCGTGCGACCTTTGAAGCTGGAAGCTGGAAAAGTGAGAAGTTGAGAAAGGGTTAAAAGAAGGGCTGGAAAGGAGCACGAGTTTTTGGAAGAAGATAGTAAACCTCAAGACCAAAATTTTGGGACAACTCTTACTCTGTTTTGAGGTCTATTAAGGGAGATCAAAGTCTTCCAAGTTTGGTCGAAGCTACTGTTGCTACTATAGCTGGGTCGAAGTTGCTACTGGGTTGAAGCTACTTTAGATGCTACTAGGTCGAAGTTGATTTGGAAGGGTTATATTATGAAAGAAGCATTGAGGGTTGACTTGGTGTGGAGGGAATCTCTATCTGGGTCTAGAGTCTTAGATTATCTCGAGAAACTATTGAAGGAAGAATTGTTGACTAGGTTTTCCCCTATATAAGCATTTTTCCATGTCTATCCGCCTACATATGTTGTCCTTGTGTTATTGTTTTGGTAATTGCTTGATGAATTAAAAGATAAAATAAGAACATAACGATAAAATAATCACAAGTAACTATCTATCTAAGAAAATATTTCTGCCTTTTTGATTTTCTAACATGGTATTAGAGCTAAGGTGAAGAAGGAAAAAGGAAGTCTACTAGAAGGAATCTAAAGGATTAATATAGGGATCATATAAGGAGCTCTTATAAGAGAATGAGCTCTTTATCTTTAAGGACAATGTATAACACATTAAAGATTGAAAACAAGCTGGAAGGAGCATCAAACTATAGATCTTGGAAGAAAGAATTGACCTCATTCTTGAAAAGAATAAGGTCCTAGATGTGGTCAAAGGGAAGGTGAAGAAACCTACCGAAGAATCCAATGATGAAGACAATGTGAAGTATAGAGAATTGGAAATATTGGCTATGACTCTTATGGTATAAAGCATTAAGGACAATCTTGTCCCATAAATTTCTAATATAGACCATGCTCAAGAAATGTATGAAGCATTGACAAAATTATTCACTATCAAGAACATCGGTTAAGTAGAAATCTTGAAGAATGAGTTAAGGACTGCAAAGATGGCAAATGATGATATTGTGTCTTCCTTCTTTGAAAGTATATCAAGAATTAGAGATGAAATTAAAGCCATAGATGAAATAGTACTAGAGAAGGAGCTAGTAATCATTGAACTGTTGGGATTACCACCTACTTTGAGTTCTTTTCCTTAAGGTATTAATAGTTGGAAAGAATCTCCCACATTTGAACAATTATGGAATGCTTGCACCTAAGAAGAAATGAGAATTTCATTAGTATCCAACAACTAAGAAGAGAAGGTCTCAAATGCATAATCCGATTCTCACAAGAAAGGAAATTCCAAGAAGTTAAGAGGACCAAGAGAGAACGTTGATATGTCCAAGATAGAATGCTACCAATTCCATAAGATGGGTCACTATATAAGTGACCTCCCCAACAATCCGAAGAACAAGAAAAGAAGCAAGGATTAAGATAATGTAGCTGAAGAAGGATCTCCAAAGAAGACTAAGCTCAAAGAACTGGATTTAAGGGACTTACACTATGTTATTTCTCTTTGATTTATAGTTTTTAGGTTTAACATATTTTGGGAAAACATTTTTATTTGTTTTCAAGGTTATAGATATATCTTAGGATTGGAGGGAGCCCTCAACAACCTCCAAAGATAAGTATCCTACTAAAAATTTCATTTTTAGTTTTCCTTATCTAGTTTTGTTTGCTTTAAATACTAATCACATTTCTACTCTTATTTTCCTTGTTTAGGAAAACTTGTTGAAGATGGAATAAGGCCTCATGAAAATAAAGCATTTAAATTACAAGGTTTGTGAAGAAACAAGAGGTATATTTTGAATTATAAGTTTTTCTCTCTCCATATTCATTCTTGATAAACTAGTACTAACATATTTTTGTCTAGCTTTCCTGAATATTAAAGATTATTGATTGGGTGATTCATCATTAAATAAATCTACCCTTCTCATATCCTTGATTACTCTTGGGGAACCCTAGAAAGGTTCATTGTGAAAACCTTAACTTAAGGGTATGTTGTTGATTACGTGTAGAAACCTAACCTGCTTAGGGTTATTTTTGAAAATGGTTGATGTTCTAATGAAGTCGTGTTTGGAGTTTTGGAATGGTCATGGAAAACCTAACTTATGGTTGAATAATAATCTATGAAATCCTGAACCTTTGAAGTATTGGTAATTTAGGGTTTGCTATGTTTTGTATTAAAACCTTAGATCATTAGGATTTGGTAGGATGAATAAGTAGGACCCTTATAATGTTCTAGAAATGAAATCCTTGGCATGTGTGTGTTTGTCCGATCAAACCCTAGTCTGATCAAGTTTGTTATATGTCTAACACTTATTAATATTTGTGTATTGGTGTTTGACTAACACATGTTATGATATGTTTGTGCATGATGATGGAATCATAGATGTATGAGTTGACCTAATTTTTGATGGTCATGAGGATTTGGTAGGATGAATAAGTAGGACCCTTATAATGTTCTAGAAATGAAATCCTTGGCATGTGTGTGTTTGTCCGATCAAACCCTAGTCTGATCAAGTTTGTTATATGTCTAACACTTATTAATATTTGTGTATTGGTGTTTGACTAACACATGTTATGATATGTTTGTGCATGATGATGGAATCATAGATGTATGAGTTGACCTAATTTTTGATGGTCATGAGTCTTAGTGTTTGGAACTAAGCCCTAGTCAAAGTTTGATTGTCTAGGATGATAATGTTTGTAAATCTATTGTTTTGTAACTAAACCTTAGTAGAAGTTCAAATCTATGATATATGATGACTATGTGATAATTTGAGATTCGTGTAAGATTGTTGAAATATGAGTTCTAGTTATGGCTGATGTTCGATTGTTTGAGAAAATCTAGGGTTTTCAACAAACCTCAGTGAAATCATGTTGTTACTTTGAATTGAGCTGTGATTGGTTTTGGTTTTTAAAAGCTCATGTATGAAATCTAGGATTTCACACTAAAATTGTAGTAGGATATTTAACATATGAATTCTAAAATTGTTAGATACATTGTAGATCTATATTTGTTTGAATTGTTTCTAGGGTCTGCAATATATTGTAGTAGGGTATGTCATACCTCTGGATGAAACATTGAAGCCCTAGATGTAATGAAGGTTTTTATGAAATTCTAAAAGTCTTGATGATATAGTCTAGGGTTTATGACAAAAACCCTAGCAAGAAGTTGAAAAGTATGTGTCTCTTGTTTGTAACTAAGTTTGAGTATTTGATGTCTAAAGTTGAATGCTTTCATGAATTTGATATGGTTAACTTCATGTTTCTATAGATTTGGTTTTACTTGTTATATAAGTTGTGTAGGTACATAATCTTCAAGATGGTGAAGATATTCATAAAGTAAAGTTGATGTGATAAGCATGATGTGAATAATGATGGTCATGATAACTTTGATGGAAGCCATGAAAGATTCTTTGATGTCATAGAAAAGAATTTGAACCCCCTAAGTTAAGAGGGATCTTGAATGAAAGAAATATCTCTAAGTTAAGAGGGAGCTTGGCTGAAAGGAATCTCCCTAGTTGAGAGGGAGGTTATATCATAGTCATGAAGGACACCTTGAAATTGGAGAATGTATTTTGAAAGGCTGTTGAGATATGAAGAGCCAGATCTATTTTGTAAAATATGTTGTTGCATGGAAAGTAGGAAAAGAATCTATATGGTTGAGGAATGTTCTATCAAGGTTCATTTGGAAAGCTCTATGTCCTACTGTGAAAAGTTGAGAAGCAACATCAAGATGTTTGAAAGACTATGAAGATTTGTATTTATATACATTTGAAAGTTTATTACTGATTGGGTTGTGTTTGTACAAGTAAATCTCTTGAACGTTTTATATCATGTTTTACATGCTTAGTGTTGTTGATCAATTTGATTGGAGAGATTTGTTTTTGATGTCCTTGACCAAGGAGAATTTTTTACGCATTGGAATAATCAAGAAATTTGAGGCTTTGTGAGTGAGACATTTCCTGGGAGGACATTTAGCCGACACTCTGTGTTGATGTCTAGTTCCTAAAGTAGGGAGGGTGGCGTTTGGTGATGGAGCTCTAATATATAATATGCACCTAGATCCTTGAGTTGATGGTTAGTAAGTAAGCCTGATGGTACCTAGGCTGGATGAAAGCTCTAGTTCATCTTAGTCCCACATGAATAGAATGCCCTAGTCAGGAATCTAGTCCATGGCATTGAGTCGCCTAAACTGTTGGGAGACCTTGGATAGATTGCCTTGGTCAGGAATCTAGTCCATAGAATTACGATGCCTAAAATTCTTCATGGTTCATTTGTTCTGAGATATTCCTTGTACTTGATGAATATGTCCAAAGTTAAGAGGGAGTGTTGAAATATGCAACTAGGTTTGGTCTTCATAAATGTATTTGAGATTTACTTATCAAAATAATGAAGAAATTATTATTATTATTATTATGGCTTATTAAAGCATGGGTTTCATGCTTGGGTCATCATGTTTTTATGTCGAAGTCTCCATTGAGGACTTCTAGGATTTATTATGAGTCATTAAAGTCATTGTACATTTAAAGAGACCCTTATTGGGCTTTCGAATCATGTAAAAATAATTATTTTTGAGTCAAAAATGAATTTAGTCTCCTCTACACCAAGTCGGCCTCAAGACAAGTAATTTGACCTCCCTAGAAGGCTATAAATACAAGGTAGTTCGAATTCATTTGGAGAATCTCATTCTCTCACACATAGTTTGATCTCTGAAGTTGGAAGCTGGAAAAGTGCGAAACTGAGAAAGGGTTAGAAGAAGGGCTAGAGAGGAGTGCAAGTTTATGGAAGGAGATAGTAAACCTCAAGATTGAAATTTTGGAACAACTCTTACTCTGTTCTGAGGTCTATCAAAAGAGATTGAAGTATTCCATGTTTGGTCAAAGTTGTTGTTGCTACTGCTACTGGGTCGAAGTTGCTAGTGGGTTGAAGTTGATGTGGATGCTGCTAGGTCGAGGTTGCTTTGGAACGGTTGTCATATGCAAGGACCATTGAGGGCTGACTTGGTTTGGGAGGAATATTTGTTTGGGTCTAGAGTCTTGGATTATCTTGAGAAACTATTGAAGGAAGAATTGTTGACTGGGTTTTCCACTAGATAAGGGTTTTTCCCTTGATGTCTTCCTACATCTATTGTCCTTGTGTTATTGTTTTGATAATTGCTTGATGAACTAAAAGATAAAGAAGAACATAAAGATAAAAGAATCACAAGTAATTATCTATCTAAGAAAATATTTCCGCCTTTCTGATTTTCTAACAGGAGGTGCCTCTATAAGTGTTGGAGGAAGTTGTATGAGATGATTTTATTGCTGCTACAGGCGTTGGAGATGTTTAGAGATGTTGTGGTTGCTGCTTGAGGAGCTAGAGGTGTTGGAATTGGTGCTACAATTCGTATTCTTCGCATTGATCAGCTAATTTTTGTGTTTTGGCTACATCCTTAATCAAAACTTTTCAGTTTATGGTCGGAAAAGTTTGTGGGACCTCCAGAAGCTAATTAGAGTTAAAAATATCAAAAGTGTAAGTGGAGTTAGTGGTTGATTGAGTCAATGAGCTGAATATGGATCAAATCAAGCATATTAGTAGAGTTTTGATGCCCAATAGTTCCAATTAAATTATTGACTTGAGAACTTGAGTTCATCTACATATTGGAGGAATCTCAATGCTAGTATAGTTGAGTCTTTTGTGTATTGATTGAGTGTGTGTGTGTGGATGAGAGTGTGAAAAATGTGTAAGCCATAGTATGCAGATTTTCTGAATCAGTTTGCAGTTGTAGCAACAGTGAATTGAAGTTTATTTCAACCATATATTTATGCAGTGAGTGACTTGGTGTTGATGTGTGGATTGGAGTAGCATTTTGAAAAGTTGTTTAGCATTTGGTGTGGAGTTTTTGATTGTAGATGATGTTGCAATTTTAGCATTTGTTTGTGATTTGATGCTATGTTTTTGTAATTCTCATGTTGAGAAGTTCTTGGTTCCAGTCTAAAACATTTTGAAACAAGAACCACATAGAGAAGAGAAGTTGGGTGACTCAGGAAAAATTAATATTAGTAAGCGATTTTCTCAATCGATTGGATAGTTTGGCAGAAACTAGGCGAGGCTCATTAGTCATGGTGGTGTTTAACAGATTAGAGTTTGTAGAGTCAATTGATAGTTTAGGACCAACCGGGCGGGGATCGTTGATCTTGGTGGCGCTCAGTAGATGGAAGTCCATAGATCCACATTAGAAACAATATTTATTTGATGGTAGTCATATTTGTAAATATATGTAAAGAATTGTTCGACATAATAGAATTTGAGCAGTGCAACAACAACAGGGTGGTTTTTTCCCCAAGGAAGGGTTTTCCACCATACATACTTGTGTCCATTGTGTTGATTGTTTTTATGGTTTCATGTCTACATTTGATGCTCTGATTTATGTTTATGTGTTTCAACTTGTGCATGTTTAAAGGAATAATAATTTGGAGAAAAAGTTATAAGTGCTCTTACTATTGATTTACATCCCCCCAGTGGTGATCTAGTTTCCAACAATTGGTATGAGAGCTAATCTCTTAGGTGCAACTTGATCGCTAGATAGTGGACCTTGGAGATTTTGGTAGAATTTTTGCAAATTTTATGAAATGGATTAACAAGGAATTACAATACTCCACGAAGGTAAATTTGCAACTTGGAGAGTGAATTTGGATTCATATTTTTTATTCGTTGATGAATATCTTTTGTTATCAGTTGAATATGGAGTTAAAAATGAATCAAATAATTTATGTAAAAATATTATTTTGAATAATATTTCAAAATATGATAGCACACGTGTGAATCATTGTGAGACTACCACAGAGATGTTGGACAAGTTGCAAAATTTGTATCTTGGAGGAAAACTGCATTTTTTAGAAATGGAGAAAAATGCAAAGGATTCTATTTCATTGCAGTAACAAATTTATCCTCCTCAAAAGAAGAAGATGAAGGCACTAGTGATTGCAGTGATAGATCAAGCATAAATTGCAAAAATGATGAGCAAACCAAGGTAAAGGCACTAAAATGGAGATTCAAAGGCTCATGGCTAAAAATAAAGATCAACGAACGTTGCTGCAAATGTTTGATGAAAAGGAGTGTGCATTCAAAGAGGAAATTCCAGATATGAAAACTCAGCTGCAAGAAGGAATGAAGATTGGCATTGGAATGAGGAAGCAATACAATGAGTTGGACGATGAATGTTAAATATTGAAGGCAATATAAGAGAGGTTCAGATCTAGTGCTCAAGTTTCAACAAGTAAATCTAAAAATATTGGAGCAGCTAGTGGTAGCAAGAAAATGGAGAATCAACAACAAAATCACCAGCCATGCATGAAGCAGAAAAATAAGAGAAGGATGCACAAGAAGAAGAATAGAATTGGAAAGTGTTATAATTGTGGAATTCATGGACACGTAGCAGCTATTTGCAGAAACAGAGAGATTAATCTCCCTCATCAAAAGGAGTAGCCAAAGGAGAAGCAAACATGAAGCATACATGCAAAGGAAATCTCCATCCGTTAGGTATAATAGTCCATTTTATGTTTGTTGTTTCTCATGTAATGATTTTGGCCATAGGGCTATTTACCGCAGGGTACACGGAAGGAATAAAAATAAGGTTAACAAAAGATATCCACCTATTCCTTGTTTCCTTGGTCACATAAGATGTATTGTTTGTGACAATATTAGCCATAAGGCCAAGGATTTCAAGTTGCCCATGTGCTACAGGAGATCAAACTAGAGAGAGAAGAATATGCAAGGCTAATCACATAAGAAGAAGAAGGATCAACAAATGAGAGTTTGGAGGAACTTCCATAAAAAACCGAGGCCTACTTGGTCTCAGGGGGAGCATATGGTTGCATTATGAATTTCATGTAAATCCTTAATTTCACATCCATATCAGAAAATTTCAATGGAGAGGTGCATGTGTTCAAAGGAAGTTCATGAGTTTTGAAGTGTTATTTTCAATTTTGCTCTATCTCTATTCCAGTTTGATTTTAGTTGATCAGCCATGTACATTTGTTGATAGTTTTGGAGCAGTAATATGTTTTGATTTCTGTTGATGCTAATGTTGATATGGAGGACACATAGTTATTTTTATGTGCATTTTCTAAGTGCGATGGAGGATCACACATTCAGGGGGAGCATTTTTTCTTCCAAATGGATCTGTAGTTTGTTGACATCATGATCACTATCAAGGAGTTTTATTGTGCTTACTTGACATGAGTGTGTTGCAGGAAAGGAGATTTATTGTTGCTTCCATATAGTAGAAAAATCATATGTTTTGCATGACACAATTAGTATTTTGATGATGATGATAATTGCTAGATGATATTTATTTCATGTGTTGTCATGCATATGTTGCTGCCATGGAGATCAGATGATGTGTTGAAGATAGTTCATCTAGATATTTATGTTAGAAAATTATATATTACAGAGCAATGGAACACATAAAATATTGCAAAAATATAAACATAGAAAACACAGAAAACACATAAAACAAGAGAGACACAGATATACATGGTTCACCCAGTTTGGGCTACGTCCACGGAGAAACAACCAGTCCTTCCTTTTATATTATCCATCAAACTAAAGAGATACTACCTACAACAGATCCAATGTAATTCCCTCTTCATTCTCAATCTCCTCTCTCTTCCTTACTCAGAATACAGATATCCATAGACACAATACAATTCCCTCATATATAGTGAGGGCTTTCCTTCTAGGGGAAAAAACCCTAAATTAAACATAACTTCTACCGTTAGATCTCTGCCTAATGAACGGCCCAGATTGACTACGAAATTACAACATTTCACAAGGCAATTTACATCTATTTTTAGCTTGGAGGGTGTTGCCCCCGATCCCTCCACTAGTTTTACGGACAGCTTTGCCGCCACATTACGAATTGGGGTCCAATGTGGCGATACCTCTAAATAAAGAAGATAATCAGACTCCACAGCCAACAATCTCCCACTTGGAGACTGATTATAGCAACTCCACCACTACTTCATTTGTTGGATAATGACTCCACTTTGGACTTGGCTGTTTCTCATATTCTTCATCATACTTGAAGATCAATTGAAACTGAGTAGATTCTCAGTTTCTCCCTGGTTACAAATTTTGTTAACATATCTGTAGGACTCTGGCCAGTGTGTATCTTTTCCAGCTTCAACTATCCATCTTCCAACGCCGACCATATGAAATGTTAATTGAGATGTATATGTTTAGTCTTAGAATGAAATGTAGAGTTCTTTGAAAGATGTAAGGCACTCTGGATGTCACTGTATAACCTGCCCAACTCCTGCTTCTTACCTAATTCATCCAGAAACCTTTGTAACTAAATCATTTCTTTACTAACCTCTGTAGAAGCAATATACTCTGCTTCCATTGTTGAGAGTGCAATGACACTTTGCAGTTTTGAGACCCAACTGAAAGCTGTTCCACCTACAGTAAACACATACCTTGTTGTGCTCCTCATTTTATGTTTATCACCTGCCATATCTGCATCAACATATCCATGTAGAGCAATGCTTGAACCACCAAAGCATAATGCTTGATTTGTGGTACCTATCAAATACCTGAGAATCCACTGCAGCGTATGTTTTACGGGTGGCAACAAACTAGGATCCAATGTGGCGATACCTCTAAATAAAGAAGATAATTAGGCTCCACACCCAACACTTTATGGTTCATTTTTATTCTAGATGCATCATGTTGCTGCTTATGTGTTGATTAGATGGATGAGATATGAGAAGGATGATTGCTGCTGCTTATGATTTAATGCATGATAATGAATGAGGTTTTGTGCACTCTTGTGGATGAGTCATGATGA
>APFE031508903.1:0-10429 GCA_000404065.3 Pinus taeda | reverse complement strand
GTTGTCTTCATGCAACCGTGCCATCTCTCTTTTCAGTTCCTGAACAGTTTCGAGTATCGCCAGATTGGTATTGCGTGTCTCTGCACCAAGCTGTACCCACAGCTCTGGATTTTCCCGAGGAATGTTGTCAGCTCCCTGCATTTCCTCCATATTTATTGTTGATTGTTAACGGATTGTTGTTTCTGTATTTATCTCCTAATGAATAAACAGAAAAACAGTTAGCTGTTTTAATTCCTTCTCATATACGAACTACACGATAATCTTCCATGCAGCTGGATCTTACTGCTCCAGAGGCCACAGTTTTGAAACCTCCGCTCTGATACCACATTGTCACGATCTATCCACAGTTATAATAAAAAAAAATTTAAATAAATATCATAGTCCTACTACTTTACCATTCATCCATCTGAATATAAAGTAATTATGATGCAAAGCATCGCTTTCCATGGTATAAAAGTGCTGCTATAATTACACAATGTATATCAATTTCTACTGGACTAAGGTTCCTTCCTTAAGTTAATGCTCATGACCCAATTGGAAACCTTTACGAATTTGGGGGCTAAGTTAATGGCTAACCCCGTCACCGGTGCCAGATGGTGCACATAATCCTTACTCCCCTCACCTACCATCACCAGGTGGCAACTTCCGTGCTGAGGCCACGTGATACTTTGGTTAAGCGCTAGAGTTTTACGCGCCAAGCTCTCAATCGATTGAACGGTGTGGATGATAAGTTAAGATCGAAGGGTCCGAACGCACCCAAGGGTTTACTGGTGGTTTATATACCACTGAGCTATGTTTTTTAGTCCATTTGCACATGTTTCGGAAGGTTGGATGCTGCTCAGCTCGGCGGTAGCCCCCTCACTTCAGCTACCAGTTCTGCAACGCTACTTCCAGTATCCCCATAACCATGGTCCGCCGATTACAATTTCTTCCTCAGCTACTTGGATTATAAATATCTACATAGTATTTGCATTTACTACCGGTCATTATTTCTGTATACCTCAGATTGAACTAATCTCATTGCTTTTACTGAGATAGGGTTTATACTACGAATCTTCAGCCATTCAACAGATAATAAGCAACCGTGGCTCCTCCAGGTATTTACCCCATAGCAACTTGATACAGAGCTTGCATTACAGTTGACGGGTGAGGGTTTGTTCTTGCACAAGGTTTTTAAGTTGATTCTTTTAGCCGAAGGAGTTCCTCATGGAGGTTCCTTTAATGCCTCAGGGTTATATACTCGGACAAACCCTGGACTCGAAACTCGGTCGGCCACTCCATGCCGGTACCTGCATTCTCATGGTCTCTACCATCTTATGTTAAATAGATGATTTGGGAATTATGCCAGGTTGCATGTATATGTATATTTTTTAAGGGTCCACGGTCTCATGGCCGGAACCGAATCGACTCAAGGATCTCAGGCTTTTACTTCCTTCTGTCTTTCATAGTGTCGAGAATGTTGAACAATGATTCACAAGCTTTTGTCTGTAATTTATGAAAGAATGAGAGTTCTCTTCGGCTCTCTGGATACTTGGTTATTTTACTGTTTATGCCCATCAGGGTTCCTGTTATCATGAAGTCAATATGCTTTTCCCTTGAATATGATATGTACATTTATTCATCTACTTCTGTTGGCACTAGATATGTGTTTTATACGTGTATTACGTTGGTTCATAGACATGTATGAGCTCATTTTGAATTTACAGTTATTGTATTTCCTTCGGTTCACAGATTAGCATTATTTTTAGTTAAGGGTTTATAGTAACAGTTCCATAATTGCTCATTGGACATGTCTTTTAGTACATCGGTTACTTGGCCATTACCACGGTGGGGTTCTATTGTATGGGGACATCATGTCGCCTTATGGATAATAGCATCAACCCCGCACTCTGAGTCGAATGCATTCAGACGGGTGGTAATACAGTTGGTGGTTTATACTTGTTTCGAATGTAAATGGCATGTAACCTTTGTTTCAAATATATGAATGTAACCCTTATTTCAAATATATGAACGTAACCCTTAATTCAAATATATTAATGTAAACCCTTGTTACGAATATATGAACAGTACACCCTTGGTACAGGGTTTGGTTAAATCTCTGGTTACGGCTTCATTATATGTTATAGATAATGGTACTGTCTTAGTATGTCATTCTTGTTTGTCTAGAATCGTAAAGATTTCTTGGTCGTTCTGTTTCTCTATAATCAATCTACTGCTACAGTTTTCAGCGAGTCCTTCCGTTGTTATACAGTTAAATGCATTCTTATATCATGCACTTCACACCTGCATACAGTTATGATCTTCCAGAACTTGTACGAGTTTTATGTATATAGCACGCTTCGGTTTCTATACAGATGGCATGCACTGGTTTCTGTTCTGTTAATATGCATCAGTTTTCATGCATTTAATTGCAATGCTTATAGCAGATAGTCTATGTTCTTTTGCCTTAATAACTAGTACTAAAATGCTCATAGTACTGTTTTCTATAGTAAACATTCTTTTACCTCTATATAGCAACAGAGACTTGGATTCATCTACTTTCCTTCTATTTACCCAATGGTGAATAATTAGTACCTGGACTACCAGCTACAGGAGTTAATGCTC
This sequence comes from Pinus taeda, assembly GCA_000404065.3. NCBI lineage: Eukaryota > Viridiplantae > Streptophyta > Pinopsida > Pinales > Pinaceae > Pinus > Pinus taeda. The sequence continues at coordinate 7,825 of APFE031508903.1, read as the reverse complement.
CGGAAGTTCACCTGCATTCACTTAATTGCTCTTATCCACCCAACCATGAGATCCATTGATACGTAGGATTCTCCCCCCGAGCTATCTTGTAGGCCTGCAGCCCTCTACAAGACTCATGCACTATTGTGCTAGGGTTATCTGGTCCTTACCAGACTTAACCCTCCTTTTCTTTCTCTTTTCTTTTTCTTGGAATCTCCCCCTCTCTGTCACAACAGACCAGGGGTTTTCCCCTCCCAGGACTTTTCCTGGCTGAAGGGTTAGTTTCATTTTCAGTTTTATAACTGTTTCTTTTCTTTAGAAATCCTCCCTTAGGAGACTGCCAGCATTTCCAAAAATATCTTCCATTTCATAAAATAAAATAATATCATTTAACACAATAATTAACTGTTCACATTAGTTTCTTACCCTAGTAACTTTCATAATTACATGTTTTACACGGCCATCACACTTTGCAACTGAGAACTAGACAAGAAAATGCATTTTATTGTTTGGTTCATAAGTGTTTAAGCTTTAAATTATTTGATTATTGTTGCCTCTGCAGCTGAGAACTAGACAAGAAAATGCATTTATCGTTTGGTTTGTCAGGAGCTTTAGCTTTAATTTCTCCAACTATAGTTACTTTACAACTGAGAACCAGACAAGAAAATGCGTTTTATAGTTTGGTTCATCCGGGGTTTTAACTTTAATTTCTCTAATTATCGTTGCTACTGTAGCTGATAAAATGCATTTTCTTGTCTTGTTCGTCCGGGGTTTTTGCTATAATTTCTTCGACCATCGTTGCCTCTGCAACAGTTTTAGATTTAATTTCTCTTATTATCATTGCTTTTGCAGTTGAGAAAATGTATTTTCTTGTCTGGTTCATAAAAAAAAATTGAGCTTTGATTTCTGTGATTAACCGTGTAAATTTCATTTTTTGTTTTGTTTTGGTTTGCAGGGGCTGGCACTGTGGGTATCAACTATGGTCGCAAAGCAGACAATCTTCCCCCGGCTTCCAAGGTGGTGCAGCTGATCAAGAGCCAAGGCATCAACAAGTTGAAGCTCTACGACATAAACCCTGCAGCTCTACATGCATTCAGTGGTACCGAATTATATAAAAAAATAAATATTAAACAAAAATAAATATTTTTTTTCTATTTAGTAATTTACTGTTAAAAACTTTGAACTTCATTTTTACACGAGGATAGTTACTTATAAAGTTAAAAATTATTTTTTGGAAAATTTAATATTTTTTAATTAATGGTTTCTAAAATTCTAGATTTTCAATTTACATTAAAAGGTTGGATATAGTTAAGATATATTTGAGAGAAAATAAAAATTCATTTTTTCTTCTAATTATTTAAATATTATTCATAACAAAAATTCACAAATTTGTTTGTATTATAATATTTTAAATTTATTATTTTTATCTTATAGAGTTTCTTAAGAATTATTGTTCATAAATATAAACTCACCAATTTTATTTTTTGTATATTTAAAAGTAGTTCTAAAATCATTGTTTCATTAACCAAAAAGAATCATATAATTCTTTTATATTAATTAATTTGTTATTTTATATTTTTTATTCAAGCTAAATTTTATCTTTTATTTTTTGTTTATTTTTTCTTGTTATAAATTAAACGTTTATTTTTTTTTTAAATTGATGAAATAAATATCCATATAATATCCTGTTGAGCTTTATTTAATCTTCATACATTTCATGTTATGAAATTCACAAAACTCCTTTTATATTAATAGAATAAGTTATTAATAAATAATGTTGTTAAGTGGTTAAAATTTTATTTATTTTGTTTATATAATTAAGATTTAGTTTTCTTGAATTTGGAAAAATAACCTTTTAAAACAAAGTTCATTTTAACTCCCAAAAAAACATTAATCAAAATAAATACTTTTATTTATTTATTAATTTCTTTTACAAAACTTTACAAACCCCATTGCACATCAAAACTACATGTAAATAACAAAACCTGAAATAGAAAGTTCAAACTTATCATTGTTTCATAGTTTTTCCACGAACCTTATTTTATATTAAAAAGTTAAGTGTTAATAAAAAGTTAAATGTGAATAAGTAATGCACCGTTTCAAATTATTATTTGTTAAGAATGTTTCAATTTATTAGTAGTTAAAATTTTAGTATTTAAATGTTTTAGTTTTTACTTTTTAAGTTTGCTAACAAAATTAAGCTAAATTATTATTTATTAAAAAGTAAGTAATAATTATTAATATTTTTTTAGTTATTATTTATTATAAGTCAAAACTTTATTATTTAAAAATGTATATATCTTCAATTAAAATAATATTTGATCGTTTAACTTTTTATTCATATTTTTTCAACAATATTTGTGCTCACCAAGCTCGATTTTAGTAAATTAGTCATATAGAAATCATTTATGCATGAACAAAATCTCACTAGCCCCATTTACATTAAGATATTACTTGTACAAAAATGATAGAGAATTTAAATATATTATTGATTATAATTTTCTAAAATTATTAATCATATAAATAAATATAGAATATATTATTTCTTAAATCGATTTTGAACTAAAATATATATTTATATGGTAAATTTAAGGAATATTAGAAATAGGAAAGTGTTAGATTTAGGTATGATGTTGGATTGGAAACAACTTATGTTGAGATTTTTGTTAGATAATTTTTATGAATTTGAGTTTGTTAGATGTAACACTATATTTTAATATTCAATCAATATCGAGATAATTTTGTAAGTTGTCATGCTTAGGCTTTGAAGTCCAATACTAGGCAATTCAGTATAAAATCACATGGAGATGGTTGTTTCTAATAAAGTTGGCATGCAAATTGTGGAAATCATATGTATTAAAGAAAATATATTTGATATGGTTGTATTCTTGTTTTTCCAATGTACCAAAAATACAAATGTTATCTTTGAGACGTTATTTGAAAATAGACTTTAAGTAAGCCCCATGTTTCTCCCACTTGTCCAAATTGGGGAAATCATATGTATTAAAGAAAATATATTTGATATGGTTGTATTCTTGTTTTTCCAATGTATCGAAAAGACAAATGTTATGTTTGAGACATTATTTGAAAATAGACTTTAAGCAAGTCCTGTGTTTCTCCCACTTGCGTTGTGATATCTTCAAACTATTACTTCTTGGGAAAGATAATGATCCTCATTATTCACTTACTTTTCACTATGATTGGTCAGTCAGTTACAAATTAAAACTCATAAGGGTTCCTAGCATGGGTTGTAGCACACACTATAATTGAAAATTTATCTATCTCGGATTAGAGCTTTGAGCATGAGAATTCACCTTGGATGTGAGTGTGAAATTCATAGTTGTGATGTTTAGTTTGTCTTTAGTTTACTTGAACAGAGCCTAATCATATTCCTATGCTTCAAACAATTATATGAAATCTGAGATTCCTCTAAGATCTACATGGAACTTTAAGTGACGATTTGATCTATAACAATGAAGAAGAGTAGGGCTCACAATGTCAACTATAAAAGGATTAGAATTTAAGGAGGTTCTAAGATTGTTTCTATGCATAACATTGGGGTAGATTTTGTCATCAATCATAGCAAAAGGAGCTATGATTATATCTATGAAAAATCAATTTCAATACCATAAGGGAGGTTACCAAAGTCGTGTGTGGTGGTCAAAGAGTAAGCCAAAATTTTGGGTAGTTTTGTTTTAGCCTCATCAAAAAGCTTGAGAAACTATTTGCATCCATACATATAAAGAGAGAAATTGAAACCAGTGATCAATTCAAGGAGCCTATCAAGCCAAAGGAAAGATTGTAATTTCACTCTTCGAGTAAGAAACAATTTGTGCATGATTAAATGTTATGTATATGTTTTTGGGTTGTTTTCAATAGATAAATAGTATTATGGTATTTTGAATTTATTCCAAAGGAATTTTCTTATTTGAAAAACATTTGTATATGGATGAACAACACATATTTGGTCATGATAATGGTAATATGCTTTTTTAAAATTCACCATTAAAGTGAACTTGTCGCTCAAGGTATTTAATTCCTTAGAGGAAATTTGTTGATCAACTTAATTTGAAGTTCATTGGAACTACATCATAACATGGTCAAAGCCTTATTTGTCTTAAGGATTATGAGAAGTGACAATGTTAAATTACCATTAAGATTCCTCAAATAAGTCATGGTGTGGAGGCTTTTAGTTATTCCATGAATAAGCCAAAATGATTGTGGAGATCTAAACTAGAAGGCAAGAGCACTCTGTAGGATATTGAATTCAAAAATCAGAAAAGGAGGTAAAAGATTTCAAAATGCTAAGTATGAAATTGAACTATGACAGTAAAATCTTGATGATGCTTTGCAAGAAATAGGAAAATTAGAAAGAAAAAATACACTTGAATAGATATGAGGGTGGTAGGTGTACTCATATGCTAGCTTGATAAGTGCAATAGGAGAAGTTGATTCTTTGATTGAGGGGTGAAGGGGGCGTAAATAATCAATTCATGTCAATACAAAAATGAAACAAAAAAATTTCAACGATAAAGCATAAGTGTAGACAATGATATGTTGGTAATTGTGCACGTGGAATTCTTGTTGAAGCAATGGAGATGGTAGTATATGAGAAAAAATGATGCTAGACAATTGAAGACAATATTTTTGAGTGTTGTGGATGTGACCCATTCATTGTATTTGTAGGAAATTATAAGGTGTCATGTTTGACTTATGTATTGGTCGCAGAGAATATTTGAGTATATACCTAGTATCTACATGGTTGGAATATGATATTGTACATGTACCTTAGTCAAATGATAGTGTAATCTTGATGAGTCAAAGTGTACATTGATACAGTTCATGGTAATATGGAATCTATTTTGTAGATGAAGGTTCATGATACAGAAAATATCACAGATGTAATGTATGGTTTTTCGTCATCTAAAACCCTCCGATGTGATGTTTGGGATAATCAAGAAACCACTTGAGGTGTGATGGGTGAGGATCATCCACAAAAACCCGTAGGTGTAATGTTAGAGTGTGGTTATGGGTAAACCTAAGAAAACCCAAGATATTAATGATGCACGATGATCTGAAAATGGGGCTCTTAGGCTTCTTGTCTAACTTACAAGAACCTCTCCCACTTCCAAAGCTTTACATTTTCCCAAGTTTTAATGATTAACCAATGCGGAATTAAGAAATGCTTGAAAATATAGGTGTATGGTTGTATTTGTTTTTTAATATTGAGTGCTTATGTTCTTTTGCTTATATTGATGTGAAACACAAATAATAGTAAATAAAGCGGCAATTCAACAAACCCATAAGACAAAAATATAATATGGAGTTCACCCTGATATCTTAGGCTATGTCTCCTTGAGCTCTAATCAACTCGATCAGGCTCTCTAGGATTGTGGCTTCAATTCTTTTACAAGTGCTACACTTAACTCCATTAGTTTATAGCTGAACCAATGGGCATAGAATGACATATTACCCCTGGTTGTCCTTTTTTTGTAGACAGGTCTAGGCTTTTCTGGACTTGACTCCTTCTGTCAGTGCTCTGAGCTTCTCAAGCTTCTAGCTTCTCTGACTCCCTCAGAATTCTACATTTGTCTCTGGAACTCCTTCTCCTGTCTTCGATACACCTCAGACAATCAGCCATAGCTCGATCATTTGGTCTCTTGCTGTGCTGCAACTTCACTGCAGCCTCGTGGCTCTTTAGAAGTCTATTAGAGCTCTTTGGCTTTGTGGCTCTGCCTCCAACCTCTGGTGGCTCTGCCTATTATAGTGAGCTTAGATCTGGTTTCTCTGCTTCCAGATCTGCTTACTGCTTCCTGAGCTGCTCTTGAGCTACCTCTCTCTCCTCTCTGTCAGTCTGTGGATTTAAAGCCAATCTGCTTCTTGACTATTCGTTTCTGCTTCTCTGCTTTCTGGTTCCCTGCCTCTGTCCATTCAAATCCCTTCTTTCGGTGGTTAAAATAACTACATAACTCCTTATAGGGAGGTGGCCACCCATTCCTTTAACGAATGAGCATGTCAGGTTCACTGGAAACACTCGATCATTTGAAATGGCCGTTATTTTTGTTTACTCCAAGAATTCCCGCAAAACACGAATCTTTGGCAAATCATCGTCCACGTCGGACTTCAAAAACCCGCACAATCTGCTTTATAACTTCTTCAAATCTAGTCATCCATCGGGTCGGATCTCCACCATTGATCTGGACCCTCCAGATCCTATGGTCATCGCACATATCGGGCGGATAACTTGCTCGATGTTTACCGTCCGATGTGAGCAGTTTTCTATCTCTTTCACTGGACTCGTGTCACTCGATTTGTGGCATCAGGTGGGACTCGATCTAAACCGCTTACCACTAGAAGCCATTCTGATATCTTTATGGTTTCTGTGGAATCTCTCCGCGGATGAAACCGAAACACTTTCCGCTACATTTAATGATTTTTTGGGTCCCAGCGCATGTGGCTCTCCTTCTTTGAGGGGTTTTCCATACGATATGCAAAAAGCAACTTATCAGATTCCTCCCCCGTTGACTCAAACCATCGCTGACTTTGATAATTCATGACAACGCACGTTACCATGGTCCACCGCTCTGCACGCTTGATCGACGACTGTCATTGATTCGCACTGATGGCAGTTAGCAACTGTCATGAGGATTCCTCTGATGAGCTTGATCTTAAGAAGATTTTTAATCTTTGGCATAAATTATAAAGAGTTCATGAAGACTTAGAGAGTTTTAGGATCCATTTTGGATCACACGAGGAGTTAAAGGTGTATGTATGAAGACATGTAATGGAAGAATGGTTGAATGAACCATGTACATGAAGGACATCCTATTAGACTAGCTATTGTAGTGGATAGTCATCCTTAGATTCTAGTGGATGGTTGCTCCTTTATATGGATTTCAACATTCTGGTAATGTTTATATATTATAGATGTGATGAACTATTATCCTTCATGTCTACAACCATTTCAAACAATGGGAATGGCTCCTTAGATAGACTCTACACTCCTCACGCTCCTTTCCGAGGGCCAACTAGAAGGTCTTGATTTTTAGCTACAGGTTGGAAGATGGATTATCATGCTTGCTATAACCAATTAACTAGTAGTGAATATGGGATACATGCTACAAGTAATCATATGATAACAATTTAACTTGTTGTTTGATGGATTAGATGCTCATTTAATTTATGGTGACTGCTAATACTTGCAAGCGCTGAGTAATGTAATATGTAGAAGTGTTGTTCATAGGGTTGTATAGAATAGCGAAAGCAACATGCTCTCTACTGCGTATCTATGGGGTCCCATTCGACAATAATCATAAGGCCTGCACTAGGGCTGGTAGATTTAGAGCATCCACTATTGTACTGACCACTGACGTGGAATGAATGCTTGAAAGAAAAAACAAAGAATTTACATGGAACTCTTGAATTATTCAAATTAGATGATCATTTAGTTATGCTCTCGAACTAAGAGGCCAATAATCTTTGAAGGAACTTTTTACTTGCATCAAATCCTCTTTTCTATGATGATATCAATTGGTTGAATGGTTAAGAAGTTACTCGTAAATTATATTGTTGCTAGGTCCTTGATGACACTTACTTCCCTCAATCTTGTATTTACAAATGGTTGTTGGAAACATCTAACTTTTGGAATTTATTTGATGTATTCACTACCCATGGCTCAAAATGTTTTATGGAATCTCTTCATTTTAATATTACAAATATTGTGTGTACTCTATCTGTCATAAGTATATTGTAATGTAATGACTAATGACAATTTCTTTATGGAGGCTAATAAGATTTGTTGATGAATATCGGCTTAACCATAATTATAATTTATAAATAATTATAT
>APFE031508900.1:0-17185 GCA_000404065.3 Pinus taeda | reverse complement strand
ACTATAAAAAATAAATAAATGTAAGATGGAGTACAGTATTATAAATTGAAACTTTCAATATTTCATAGAAAAATATAGGATGAATCATTATATTATAAATGGAAGGTTTGACTAATACATAGTAATAATCATTTAAGTTTTTAAGCAGCTTGAAACAGCTTAAAATTTTTGAAAACGTAAAGAAATGATATTTTTAATGTTTAATAAATTTAAGCTAGTGGTGTTTTAAAATTAAAATTTAGTAATAAGATTGATTATATATATAAACAAAATTTACTTAAACTATATGAAACATAAAATAATTTAGTAATAAGATTCATTATATATATAAACAAAATTTACCTAAAATATATGAAATATTCAATAATTAAACTGCGCTCAGCGGAATCCCTGCGGCTATGAGTCCCCGGCTAGTGGAAGTGACATCGACAATGATGTGTAAGGCTGGTCTTTGCAGAAGGCACCTTGAATTTTAAACATTATATTCATTACGGTACTATTTCATTCATGCAATTACAAAAATCTATTTAGTCTACGGTCAATAAACCTTAACGTTATCGAATTTTTAAATCATAAACTCACGCCCATCAAAATTTATCCTCTCTCTTTCTTGAAGTCAACGGAAATGGAATAGATAGGAGATCCTATGGCATCGATTCATGCATCACTTCAATTTTTAATGAAGGAGCCTAAATGGAATAGATAGGACATCCGGTGGCATTTGTTTGGCATCGCTTCAATTTTTAATAAATAAGCGCAATGAGGGCATGCGATGGTCAAATGTCTCTTTAAAAAAGAGCGGTAGCCAGCAGGATTACCGGCCGGGTCTGAAATTAAAAGTCCAAGGAAATTTCAACGCAGGATAACGGTAATGCCACAACTCTGAAGTTTATAATCTTTTTGTGCACAGACATAGATAAAATTATAAAGGTTTGTAAGATTTCGCAATGAATCAACCAGCAAGGAAGTTCCAGAATCTACAATAATACCATAACCTCGAGCACAGAAATCTGCACTGAAATGTTATTAAAATATTATCAATGTTTTTGTTATATATTATGAAAAAGTGGAAAAAGAAAATAGAGGTTGAAATGTTAATAGTTTTTTTTAAATGGGATGTTATGGTATAATGTTTTAAGATTTCTTGGAAAATTATATGGAGAATTTATGGTAGAGTGGTTTCGAATTTCAATGTAAGTTCATCATAAGAACCAAGATGATGAGGATGATGAGCAAAATCCACATATTACCAATATATACTTGAGAGATGCAGTGATAAATATCCAAGGTTCAAAAGAAAAATTAATAAGAAATGTTAAAGAATAAAAATTAGTTTATTGAATAGTTATTTTTCGCTTATATTTTAAATTAATTTATTTTATCTTATCTTTCTATTTTTATTATTCTATTATTTATAATTTTCTAGCCAAATATTTTTACAGATTTCTTAATAATTTTCGTTATTATTTTTATAATTGTTTTACAATTTATATAGTTTTATATTCATTCATATTTTTAATTGATTGAAAAAATATGATTATTTTAACAAACAAACATACAAAATGTTATTAATAAAAAGTTATAAATAAAACATTAATATTATGATATAATATTACTATTTACCTTATATATATGATATCTGCTTGACATAAGAACTTGATATTTTTAATTAATTAATCACTATTAGCCAATTTTTATATATTATAATAATAATAATAATAATAATACTAATAATGAAACAAATTAATAAAATAAAATAAAAACAATACCCTTTCCTTGGTGATGCGCGTACATAAAATGGAGATCAATGTCTAACATCGTTGACCTTTGGTGCATAGATATGGATACTTTAACTCTGCATCTCAACCAAAGATACTAACATATATTCCTCTTGTGTACTTATCTATTGATCCCCTAATCCAAAGCCTATTTCCACATCTATTGATCAATTAATGCCCTCCCTTACAGTACCGATCCCTCATCCTTACGTCATTCTACCATATCTATCGTCGTTGTCCCTCACAGTACCCATCATGCATGCATGCGTGCTATGGCATGCTACTCCTAGAAAAACCCGGCAACCCCCCTGATCGACGTTTCTTCGCATCTACGCATGCCCGCCTCCACTGCAGCTCACTCTACGTGGTATTAATGGCATTTGATGAGGGTATTTATTCTCGTTGTCAGATTTGAATGCGTCACATTGCACCACACAGTGAGTCTGGCTTTCAGATTTTCGAGATTGCGTCAAGACTTTCCACAGATTATTGCTTCCGATAGGTATTTTCATTCAACATTCACCTTAAATTTTCGGATATTAAAAATTTTATTTGTTCGTTCGCCAAATTTTGTCTTCACCGTTACACCAGTTGTTGCGGATCATTTTGGCTAATTGTTCTTTGAAGTTATTCTTGCAATTTTCAACCAAAATTTTGATTCACAAATCCAATTTCCTGGCTTGCCTCAACAGATTATTGCTTATGGCAGGGATTCCACTTCACTTTAAGCTTAAATCTTTGGATATTAAATGTTTTCTTTGCTTTGTAGCCTGAATTGTAAGAAAATTTGTTGATCCCTACAACAGTCGATGTCGATGGTTCTTCAGGAATCCTCCCAGCAAGGTTTAAATTGCTATCCAGAGCCAAATAGATAAGATTATTTAACGTACCCATGGCTTCAGGATTCCTCCCAATGAGGTTTGCATTAGACAATCCAATACTTTCCAACCCACTTAATTTGTCCCAGAAATGAGGTATCAATCCACCCAATGGATTGCCATTGAGATGAATATCTCTCAAACCTGGCATTCTTCTTAGAAACAATGGAATTCCCCTAGAAAAATTATTATAAGTTACATCGATCATCAGCGAACCTCCCAACTGCCCCAAACTATCTGGGATAATGCCACTTAATTTATTCAAGCTCACATCGAGTTTCGACAGTTTTGAAGTTTTCCAATCTCTCTAGGAACCTGCCCATGAAGCTTGTTTCTGCTAAAATCTAATATAACCAAATCCTGGAGCTCAACCATATCACTAACAAGCAAACCATTGAAAAACTTCCCACTGAGAAAAAGCTATTGAAGTCCTTTCAAATGCCCAATCTGGGTAGGAAGAGCTCCTCCAACATCTGTCCTTGTTAAAATGAGTCTCTTCAGTCTTACCAGATTGCCAATATTAGCGCTCAGGATTCCATACAGAGAAGGATTATCTTGGAAAATAAGCTCTTGAAGATGGCTTGCTAAAGTCCACATATATGGAGGAATAACAATGAGTTGGGCATCAGAGGTGAAGCATTTGTAGAAGAGAAGCTTCGTCAGGAGAGGGAACTTTAAAATCAAAGGGCTAAAGGAAGCATTGTTGCCACAGATGGGATTATTAGAGTACTTTGAAACCCATCCAAGATTAATTTCTATAATGTGTTATTCCTTGTCGTCTTTGTCAATGTCACAAACAATTTCATGAGGCCCACCCATACATAGATTATCTGGATAAGAGGATTTCCAGTTTATTTATGGATTAATGGCTTCCAGGACTTCATATACTATTGCTTCTTCATTGCTATCTAGCACAAGTTCACCATATTTCTCCACAAGGGAAAGGGTTATGATTAAACTAAATAGGGCATGCAAAAACTTCATTCGAATACGCATCTTGCAAAGCCTCTAATTATGCAAAGTTTAAACACCCTTTTGCTGTAGGATGCACTGCAACTATGATTTCCATGGCTATCTTAGTTCATTTAAGCCTTAAAATGATGCATATTTTTAGGATTTACAAGCTTTAAGGAATCAATGGTCCTGTTCACAGCAAAGGACATGTGATTTTTCCTTCAATTAGGCATGGACATTGTTCATTTTCTGGATTTCTCTTTCTGGTAAAGAGGTCATTATAGCACCTTTTGCCCCACCAAGAATTGCAGTTAACAAATATATATATATATATATATTATATATATATAGTAATATATATATTATATTTATATATATATATATATTATATATATAATATATTATATAACTCAACACAACCAAAAAATTCACATACATGTTATATCCCACTACAACATAAGTTGAGCAGATTTAAAATTTCTAGATTTATCAAAATCCCCTAAAAGATGTTAACAAACCAACTACTAAGCATATTGCACAATCTCGCTAATTACACAATAGCGTTTGCTGCATTGGCAATTCTAGGCCACAAATCAGCACACTCTTTCCCAATGGGCCCTGTGATAGTAGAACCTTCCATTTGTCCCTTTCGATTTACTATGACACCCGCATTATCTTCAAAATGCATATCAATTTTATCCTTTCGGCCCCCGGTCTTCAACTGACGAGAAATGATAGCATGCATAACCTTCTTTCTCAGGTCAGGCTTTCCCTCTTGACAGTGGCCATGACCATACCCCCCACATAGGCCACAGGAAGTCTGTTGAGACGACCCTTGATTCCCTTCAAAGAAATTATGTACAAGTTCTTGGCTCCTATGTTATCTACATAGTTTACCGTGGTTGCCACTGGCAGACCCAGTGACATCCTAAACTTGTTCCCTACGCTACCTCCATGGCCTCTCTTACACATGGCTGCTCCGCTCGTTTTCTCTTGTCTTCAACAAAATACCAAATAATTAATATTATTAAGAAGTTATAACATCAAATAAAAAGTGATTAATAATTCTAGTTTCGTATTCAAAATATACAATAAGTGTAACCTCAAATATTATGATGGAAAATCATAAAGTTGGAGTAAGAACATGCCTTCAATTTTTATTCAGAGCACCAACTTTAGCATGAAGGCCTGAAGAATAATATTACCGTAAACGATCAGACGAATCCTAATTTGTTTGAGTAAGATGATGGTAATTTATTTTTTGGATGAGATTAACTTTGGTTTAAATTTTTTCTAAGTGATTGGAAGTAATGCTGGTAATAATCTTTGCTTTTAGTGACAATCTAAATGAATGAACCTCTGTTATCTCATTGGGATTCTGGCCGATTAGAAATTCCCACCCTTCAATTATTATATATAAATTTTTAAAAAATAGAAAGATTTAAGAACATTTTATTCTTTTCTAGTTTTTAAAACTTTAGTGTTTAAAATGGATTTACAAGTAATTTCTTCAAGTGCAAATTTCTTTGATACACTCTCTTGTCTAGGATTTGGAAATTTTTTACTCGAGCCATGAAACTGTTTTCTTAACCAACAAAGTTGGTTAATGGCCCTCTTCTAGAGGCAATTCCACTCCAAAAATCTAGAAACCAGGGTGTCACCTTGAGGGGGTTTAAATTAATATTTTAATTAAGTAATTTGGTTTTGTTCACCTTGAGGATTTTTTATAGACATATTTTTTCATGTAAATTGTAGGGAAATAAGGATTTTTTAAACAAAAACTAATGGATATTTAATTTAAGTAAATATTTATTATATTTTTTATTTTCATTTTCTTATTGTGTATAGTTAACTTAAATATTTAATTATTATCTATTTCAAATAATAATAAAATTTAATTTATTAAATTATAAAAGAATATACTTTTAGGCCTATATTTTTAAAAAGTTGATAGTTATGGTTAACTTCAAAGAAATAGATATGAATATTGACTTTTACTTTAAAGTGTTTTTATGATGTTTTTAACAACACTATTGTTTACATATTCATTTATAAGGAAGTAAGAAAATGGAGGAAAATAGACATGAATGGGAGGTAATTATCAAAGGCACTAAGCAAGTGCTCGCTTGTCTTGTTGGTGGTTGTGCATGGATTTTGAGTCGATCTAAGCTATCTGGCCTTAATCACCATCACACTACCATGCAAAATCTCCCACCAATTGATGCATGTCAAAGAGGTCGAGTAAGAGATGCAAATGCTAAATGGGCTGTCAAATCAACAAGTGAAGTTAAAAGGAAAAATGCAAAAATACAATATGATTTAGATGCAAGGCTATGTCATGCACGACAACAAGCATATAAAAGATTTGTTAATGAAGAAATTCTTTCAGCTGTAAGTATTTGTTAATATTTATTTGTATATGTTTTTTATTAATATGAATTTATTGTCGTGGACTAAATTCATTAAGACTTGTTTTCACAATTAGTTGTTACATTTGATCAACTCAATGATACTTCAAAGAAAACAAATTGTGAAAAAATTCAACATTGGGATTAGAGTCTACCTCTTAGATGTATGGAAACAATGAAGTGCATAGATATTGCTTTAAAAGAGAAAGTAAGAATTGAGGTTCGTGGTAACGTGGGGGAAGAAGAATTAGATGGGCACAACCATATATTAAACTTTTATGAAACTAATCATGACAATGACAACATAATTGAGTCCATTTTTTGCATATATTAAATTTGTAGACATTTTAACATTAAATAATATTTATATTTATTATAATTGTATGCTAATTTCTCATTGTTATTGATATGCATAGCCTAATCAACAAAATTCCCTAAATTCAAGCTACCAAGTATTACGATGCTCGCCTAGATTTCAAGGTTTTCAAGGGGTTATTGGGCCAATAAGATTTTAATCCATATAACATATTCTACAAAAAACATTAATATATAAATTGTTATGTTTTACCATAATGATGGGATGAGAAATGGATGATCTATATTATATACTGTTATCCTTGATTTATTTTGATTATATGTGTGTGTGTGTGTGTGTGTGTGTGTTATTTCTTATTTATGGTGCAGGTGTTCCCTTTGGAACCATTGCAATCAATGAAAACCCCTGAAGATTGTCGAAGCCTTAAGAAGAATGGAAATGAAATGGTTCAAATGCTACAAACATTTTCACATAGAATGTCACAATGCAAAGTAAGATTATATTTATTCATACTCTTATAATTTTATCATATTTTTACATTTAATTCTATTTGAGTCACATACTTATATCTATGTATAATCTAATGTTCAGAGTAATGAATATACATCTCCTAAAACACCTTTGCACATGTATGATAGTGGAGATGATAGTCAGAAAAAATCACATTCTCCTCAACCATTGAGACATTCATCTAGACTTCAAGATAATTTAAGAGAGGTAAGTTATATACTATATATCTTAGCTCATAATAACATTGACATATTTTTTATGACTAGTTAATGCATTGTCTTTTGATATTCGTTACATGTTCTCCATATTTTCATTATATCTATATGGATTTTGATATTTATTGATAGCTAGTTAATGCATTGTCTTTTTAATATTCTTTACATGGTCCCCATATTTTCATTAGATCTATGTGGATTTTGATATTTATTGATAATGTTTTAATTTCCACAGAAAACAAAAATGATAAATGTTGATGCTATGGTTAAAAGGACCAAAATCACACCAAAGGATTTGAAAGCATGTGGATTGAAGTCACGCAAACAATACATACAACATATATGCTCAACTAGCATTGCTCTCACTAAACCCACTAGGTTTGCTACAATGAAGCCTAAACATTCCAACAAGTTTAAATGACTTAGGCTACAATAATAGAACTTTAGCCATTGTTTTGTCTATAAAGGGGCTACAACGACAATTTCAATATATTAACTTTCTTTTATTTTGTTTTAAATGTTTTTAATACCAATACTTTTGGCACCTAAAACACGAAAGATACATTTTGTTTAATGAGAACTTGTTTTATTTAGATATATAAAGTATGAGTTTTTTTTTGTGGAATATTACATCTACTCCCCCAAACTAGGCACATATCTTTATCATTTTTTAACATCAAAAGCTTTGACAAAATCTTGCTAAATTTGATCTTGGGTTAAGTAAAATTTGTTTTATAACAAATGTTATTTAAAAGGTTATCAATCTTTGGAATATTATATATAGTTTAGTCACATTTTTGTTGGTATTTCTATGCACTATGGATAGGTAGAAATCTATGATATTCAATATAGTATTTGATTCATTGAAGAGCTAGTGATAAAAAATGCAAAAAGATATGACTTTTATTTACGAAATATTATATACAATTCATGTATTTAAAGATGCATATATTTCTTGAATGCATTACTTTACATAAAAAGTGTTAATAATTGTTCAATTAAATTAATATGTTAATACATGAAAAATATTTTTATCTTTAGATTATAAAATTTCCTTATAATTATGATTATAAAGATAAAAATGTATCCATTTTTTTATTTATTTGAATGTAAACTTTATATATGAAAATGATTGTCATTTTTTTCAAAAGTGTTATAAATAAAATGAACTATCATCTTTAGAAATTTCATATGAATTGAATTTCACCTTAAAACTTCTATCCTTCTATTAAATAGAAATTTCTATTATTTTTATGTTTAAATCAAGTTTTTTATTATGTTATTTTATTCCAAAATATAAAAATGAATCATTTTAGAATAATTTTGGTAGTTTATCTTTACCACTCCAACTAAATACAACCAAGTAGCTTTTTTTAAATATAAATACTTAAATATCAAACCAAATTAAAAATTGATAAATAAATAGGAATACATAAATGTATAATATTATACTATAAATTTTATATAATGGTAATTGTCATTAAAACCTTAATGAATTACACAATTATGTCCCTATTATCAATATCTTATTAACATAAAGTATGTGTATGCATAGTTAATAATTTATTATTTTTTATCAATATATTATCAAATATAAATACATTTTTATTATAATGTTAATACATAAAGGGAATATATGAAGTAATCATTTGAGTTTTGAAAATTTTGATATAAATTCATGCTATTTATATAATTTTTTATGAGGGGAATATCTTCCAAATCCATTCAAAAGAACAAGAAATATTCATCATATAAATACTTAGTAAGAAAAAATTATATGGAATGAATTTAATGATTCACCATATAGCTATAACAAACCATTCATACATATATGTATAATGTTATACTATAAATTTTATATAATGGTAATCATTGTTAAAAAATTAATGAATTACACAATTACATCCCTATTATCAATATTTTTATTAATATAAAGTATGTGTATGCAGAGTTAATAATTTATTATTTATTATCTTTTTTTTTTGTAAGTCAGATATGTATATTATAGAACAAAATATGTTACAAAAAGTCTGCCGAAGCAGAACGAAACCTTAGCTGGACCATTTAAACCGTGCTGACAGCCACCCCT
This sequence comes from Pinus taeda, assembly GCA_000404065.3. Lineage (NCBI taxonomy): Eukaryota > Viridiplantae > Streptophyta > Pinopsida > Pinales > Pinaceae > Pinus > Pinus taeda. Next base: position 8,037 of record APFE031508900.1, on the reverse strand, counting down.
GGGCTTTCAAAACTGAGCTGCACACCACAGAGGGCAGCTTACTCTTAAAACAGTTACTAATTGCCATGACACTATCAAAACTTGGACAGAGACAGAGTAACATCACTATCTTGCATAAGGCTGAAGCCATGACAGAAAATAGAGTAACAGAACTAGCTAGCATAAAGCCGAAGCCGTGACAGAAGAAAAAAAATAGATTTAAAGAAGAAACTAAGGAAACCCGCCAGTGCGAGGAAAGCCACCAATTCGACTAACTGTGTCTAAGCCCACGTCCAGAACATGCTTGTTGACTCTGGCCTGCATATCTTGCATGGATTGGGATTCCTGAGCTTCCTTCATCTTTTGCTACTGCATTAGGGGGTCCGAGCTCAGAGTTTGCCGAAGAAGCCTGATGAGCAGAGTCAATTTCTTGTTGACAGTTTCCACAGCTTCATGCACTATGGTAATTCTTCGATCCAGCGATTCATGGATTTCATGAAATTTTGCTGACTGATCCTCCGAAGTGGAGTTCCCCTTCCCAGAATGTTGCTTCCCTTCTTCCTTTGAATCCAGGGCTTTCGCAAAGAGAGTTTTGATTCTCCAGCTCTCCGCTTTAGTCTGAACATATTGAGTGGATCTTTTGGAAGGAGTACCCGGATCATGTAACCAGTCAACCTCCTTTGCAATGATCCCCTCCTGTCGCTGTGCTTCTTCCTCTTTCACAGAAGCTTCCAATTCCGCTATCTTGCATTTTCTCCTTGCTGTTGCTCTGGTCTCATACATATTCTGCGCGGTTCGTAGTTCGTCGTGGGCCGCTGAACATCTACAACTCCTCGCTTCCATCCTATTCCCTCTAATCTTATCTCTGTGATCACTTCTACAGACAGAAAGGTGGTGGTCTCTCCTAGTGCTTTGAACTGAGGTAAAAGAACCAGAGCCACGACTCTCCATTAAATAGCTATTTTCCATGGAGTTTCCAATACTGCGCTCTCCCCTTTGATGCAGAGTGGAGGTACTTTCGTTATTAATTTGAAAGATGTTCGCACAAATCACATATCTTCTCCCTGACCTAGCATAAATGTTGTTGAGTGCCTTCCCATCAAGGTTGAGCCAGCTGTCCCTTCCTCGCAAACGGACTCTACGGAATCTATCGTGGCATGAACCATATTGATAGTTTCCATATTTGGCTTTCTCTTGCCATAATGACCACCGCCGCATCTGTCTAGTCGTCCAGCTCTCGTGATGACATCCGAAGCTGTTACTGGAAACGCCAGGTATACGGTGCCAGACAGAGAAACCGTTGCCGGTCAAGCCCGGTCGATTTCGTTTAGATCTTGCTGTGCCAGCTGTACACATCTCGCCTTCAGGTTCAGGCAGTCCACTTCCTCCCAACAACTGTCCCACCCCCTGTCCTAATTGTCCACGCCACAATTCGCTAGGTAGTCTGCCAGCCCGTTCGCCTTACGCCTTACCACATGAAAAACTAAACCTTTCATTCCAGCCATTAATTCTGCAATATTTTCCATAACCTTGGGGAGCCGCCAGTGTTTTGTGGCTTTGTTCACCTTAGTGCCTCCCTGAATTCTCTTAGCTGCTGATATGACCAGTGATGAATCTCCTTCCACAATTACATTGCAGATGCATAGGGATTTTAAAATTCTCAGACCATGCTCAAGCGCTGCAAATTCCATCTCATTATTTGTGCTTTCCCCAAGCGCTCTATAATATATGTGTAGAATTTCTCCATGCTGGTTACATAATGCACCTCCAATTCCTGCCATGCCGGGATTGCCTCTCGAGACCCCATCAAAATTCAGCTTTAATCCTCCTTCCGGCGGACGCTGCCATTTGTCGATCTGTGAGGATGGTTGCGCTCTGTGTCTTGAAGCTGTGATGCTGCTAGTGGCTTCCAGACGAAAGAATTTAAAAATGCGTAAGTCTTGACCTGACGGTTTCTCATTACATTCCTCTCTGCATTTCGTTTGAATTAACTGTTGGATGTTAGTTATTATATTGTCTTTGGAGAACTCTATGTTTCCGTGTTCGTCTTGAAATATTCTACGGTTACGTTCCTTCCAAATAGACCATAGTAAGAACCCTGGAACAGATTTCCATATGTTGTTAACTCTTTGTATTTTGGAGAAGTCTTTTCTCCAGTTTAGTATGGTTCTATGAATGGATTCTCTGTCTCGATCAGAACTACTGAGAATTCCTTCCATCCAGCTCCATAACTGATTTGCCCATTCACAAGAATTGAACATGTGGTTTATAGATTCCTCCTCGACGAGGCACATAGGGCATCTTGAGGGTCCCCTGAAACCTTTCTTGCACAAGTTGTCCCAAGTTAAAGTCTTGTTTCTAATTAGAAGCCAAAGGAAGGTCCTGATTTTCGGCCAGAATAGGCTGTCCCAAACTTTGCTGCACCAGGGCACAGCTTCTACCTGTTCTTCCTTTTCTATTGTATCCCTAGCTTCTTTTAATGAGAAATTACCATTACCTTTCAAACCCCATCTTAGCTTATCATCCTCTTAAGTTTTTTGAATCTTTCTTTTGAGGATTCTCTCATTGAGTTGCTGAAAGCTTTCGTTGTTCTCCTCTATATTCCTAGGATTTAAATTAATCCAATCTCTCCAAATCAGATCCCTATTGCTTTCAGTCCAATACTGATTAACTCTGTGTCTTCCCTCATTTTTACTTATTCTCTTGAGGGTAGATAGCTCTGGGGTGTCCAGTTTAGAGAACTGCTGCCATGCATCTTCCTAGAACATGGCCAGCCTTTCTTTACGAATCTCCCAAAAGTTGTGCTCCTGTACTAAGCTCTTGTTATTCCTGGCATGGTTCCATATTGACGATCCTTCCGGGACTTCCTGTAGCCTTATGAGGTCTTGAGTATCACAGCCTGGAGTGTATTTTTCCTTCCAATGCCTCGCCCAAGGTAAATTGGGTTCTTTAATCCATTTCCACCATATCTTAGCTCCACAGATTCTGTTGACCACCCAAGGATCTGCTAAGTTCAGCCCCCCCATAGATTTTGGCTGGCATAGCTTATTCCATGGCACCAAAGCCAACTTATTCTTATCCCCATTCCCATTCCATAAAAAGGATCTCTATATGTTTCTCATTTGTTGCAGAATGCCCTTGGGGGTTGGAAGCATAGAAAGTAGATATTGCGGAATTGCTTGCAGAACAGCCTTGGTTAAGATAAGTCTACCCGCCATGTTGAGGGCTCTGTGCGTCCAATGCGAGCACTTTTTCTTCATGTTGTCTAGAACTTTCTCCCAGTGATTTTTCTGCCAAGTTTTCAGAGTCAGGGGAGCCCCTAGATATTTCAAAGGCAGGGAACCAATCCTGAGTCCAAGAAGCTAGGACAAGTGAGCTTGAACTGCTGGATGAGTGTTGCAAAAGAAAATTGTGGACTTAGAAAAATTAATCTCCATGCCAGAAGCTTTGCTAAAGATATCAAGGATACCCCTGTAAGACACAGCCTCCTTCACTGTGGGGGTACCATGTAACATGGTATCGTCCACGAACTGTTGATGTGTGGTGGCTGGTAGAGATCTTATCGATTGTAGACCTTTTATAGATCCTTTTGCTTTCTTCTTGGCTATAATTCTGCTTAGTCCTTCCATTAGGATTACAAATAGGAAAGGGGATAGGGGATCCCCCTGTCTTATTCCCCGTGAAGGAGTGAAAGGAGCAGAGGGAGCACCATTGACAAGGATTGAATATCTTGGAGATTTGATGAGAGCAAGTAGCCACTTGATCCAGGTCCTGCAGAAACCAAATGCATCCAAAACAACTTCAAGGTATCTCCAGCTTACTTTGTCATAAGCTTTTGATAAATCCAATTGCATTAGCATTCCTGCTTCTTTTCTCGAATGAAGTGAGTGAATCATCTCCTGCGCTAGCAAGATGTCATCTAGAATTTGTCTACCCTCAACGTAGCCCATTTGCTCTTCCGAGATGATACCAGGAAGAATCGACTTTAGTTTGTTGGCTATGACTTTTGAAATAATTTTATAGATAACATTACATAGGGCAATAGGTCTAAATTTATCAGGTGTCTTTGCTTCTTCAACCTTCGGAATGAGTGCTAGAAAGGTGGAGTTGATGGATTTCAGAATGGTTCTTGAGCGTCTGGAATCCTCAACTACCTCCTAGACCTCTTGCTTAACAGTGTTCCAACAGACCTTGTAGAAGTTGATGGTGAATCCATCTGGACCTGGAGCTTTATCATTAGGCATGCTCCTGATTGCCTCCTCCACCTCCTCCATAGAGATTTCCCTGCAAAGGGCCCAATTCTAATCTGAGGTAATGGACTTAGGAATGGCTGCTGTAAGTTCCTTGATGGCCTCCTCTCTGTTTATAGGCGGTTCCTGTGCAATTGAGCTGAAGTGATCCGAAAGCAGAGCAGATATGTCATTGTGATTCTTTAATATCTCCCCTGCATTGTTTTTCAACTCGAGAATCCTGTTAGCACTTCTATGGTCTAGACCCGACCTGCGAAAAAATTTTGTATTCTGCTCCCCCTCTCTTAGCCACTGGACTCTAGATTTCTGTTTCTAAATTATCTCTTCTTGTATGCATCTTTTGTGCCACTGTTGCGAAAGAACTTTTTCCTGCTCAATCGCTTCGACACTGTGGTTGCCTGCTGCTCCATTTCTGTGAATCTGTTCTAGTTTGTTCTCTAGAATTGCTTTCTCTTGGAATATATTTCCAAAAACCATTTTGTTCCAATCTTTTATCTTTTCTTTAGTTGCTTTTAGCCTCTTTTGCAGATTAAACATTTTGGAGCCTCTCACCTCCAAGGTTCAGACCACCATTTCTCTACCATCTTGAGGAAGTTAGGGTGGTCTAACCAAAATTTTTCAAATATGAATGGTTTATTCCTTGGGGTACCGTGAACTTCAACAATAAGCAAAATTGGTCAATGATCCGACCCACCACTGGGAAGGATATCTGATTCTGATGTTATATCATCCATTATAATGCTTTCTAAGATTAAAAATCTATCCAAGCGAGAAGCTATCAATATTTCTCCCCCCTTTTTGTTGTTCCAAGTAAACATGCCACTCTTGGGGTATATGTCTACCATTTTGACAGTTTCAATGAAACCTGTGAAGGCTTCCGCATCGCTATTAAGTTTCCTGAGACCCCCTTTTTTTCCAAAAGGGTGGTTATCATATTGAAATCACCCCCCAGTATACACCGCTATGAAGTGTTTGTTCGCCTCAGCTGATAACATCTGGATTTCCTTTGTATCCCAAATGGTTGCAGGCCACCTTCTCGTCCCTGGCTCTCAATCTCTAAAGCTTCTATATTTCTCCCAAGATTCCTACAAAGACTGTTGATACTAGAGCTGCTACATTTAGTTTCTTGTAAGAACATAATTTCCGGTCTGTATTTCTCGATTTTCCACTTTAAGATTCTGTGTTTTGCCTAGCTGTTAAGCCCTCTTGCATTCCATGAGATGATCTTCATGTTTAACTAATTTTCATTCGAAGGACTGGAAAGCGTTAAGCGCCTTCATCTTCCCTAAGTTTATATTATCATGCCTAGCTCCTGTAGAACTTCACCACTAGTTCTACGGCCTCTTCTTTTCTTCTGCTTTGAACTAGATGATTTCCATAAAAGACTTTTCGAACAGAAGCTATTGCCTTTTACTATACCTAGCTTCCTATTCTGCTTTTCTAATTTTTCTTTTTGCCTTGCTATGAACATGTCGTTTACCTTCCTGATTTCTTCTTCCGGTGCATTCTCTATTCCTCGAGCCTTCCAGTTCTCAGCAATTACTGGTAGGTTCATCCCCTCCCTGGCTAGCACCTTTTCCCATTCTTAATCCTCACTTTCGCCATCACTAGTGAGCATGTCATTTTCTTCTTCTTTCTCCTCTGTTCTCTCCTGCATTTGAACTTCATTTTTGAGGTCCCCTTCATCCGTTCCTTCCCTGGTTGTTTCTTCCTTTTCATCATGCTCTGCATTTGATGTTAGGGTTTTGTGCTTGTCCTCCGAATCTGTTTCAAGATCTAAGATCACAAAAGAGTTTTTGTGGTTGTTCTTGTCTGTATTCCCTTTGTTATTCTTCCTTCTATTGGCTCTTTGTCTAGACTTAGGTTTTATGAAGGTTTCTTTGTCTTTGTTGGCCTATGTTGTTTCGGTCTCTACTTCCTTCTTAATCATAGGGCAGTCTCTCATCAAATTCCCATGTTCATGACATTTGCGGCACCGGAAGGGAATCTACTCATAGTCTATAGCCTGAAAGTAGTCCTCATCCCTGTATTCCAACCACAGCCCCTCATGCAGTGCCCCGGAAAGGTCCATTTCAACACATATTCTGGCGTAAGAAGTATATCTCTTTTGTAAGGTTGCTTCAAAGGCCTTGACAAATGTTCCCAACTAGTCACCAATTTGTTTCAAGGCATTCAGACCCCAATAGTCTATTGGGAGAGAGAACAAACGAATCCAGACTGGGACTTGAGTGAAAGATTGTTTCTCCGGGGCGAAGTTTGGTTTCCATGGTCGCATGTATAGACCAGCTGAAGCCAAAATGTATGGACCACCCTCAAAAATTCTATCCTTGCCTTCTAGGTTGGAGAAAACAACTGTGAAGAAACCCTTGGCTCCCAAATGAAGCTTAAAATCCCCCCTAGGCTTCCATTGTTGTCGAATCTAATGGCAAAGAGTCCTTTCAGATGGCCATATGCCCATAAATTTGCAGATGATAGCCTGTTCTACCATGTGCTCTCTGTATGCCTAAATCTCTGGGTCAGTTATTACTACCCTTAGGTTATTGGTCTTTTTTGGTTTGTAGACTCCATTTGATGAAGAGTATTTATTGGGGCTTGTGCTTGGCTCCCCCTCCTTTTCTGGCTTTCCTTGCCTATTATCTGTTTGCTCCCTATCTTCTTCATCTTGTCGTTCTTCGTTTTCTGATGATTTAATTATTGAGGTGTTTTTGTCTTTAGTTCCTGTCAGGCTTTCACCCACTGCGCCTTTGCCTTCCATTGTTCTATCTGGCTTGTCAGTTTCCCCTTTTATTTTCTCCTTATTCCTCCTTTCGTTCTGCTTGTTATTGTCAAGCCCGAAAATCCTGACCCCTTCCTTCTTATTTTTCCTCTGCTTCTGCATGATTATCTATTTGAAAGTAGGGGTCCCACTGGACCCCTCTGCCCCCATTCGGTCGGTCAGTTCTTGACCTTTGCGATACAGTGCTGTGAAACGAGAGATTACCACTTCTAGCCCTGCAATGGTATCATCACATTGGAAACCCTATTTTTGCCCTCAGCTCTCGATCCTTTGTCCTTCTATATTATCCTAAAAGCAATAGTTTCTTAGGAAAGTTAAAAATTTGATTTTAACTTTGGGCTGTTATTATTTATTATCAATATATTATCAAATATAAATAAATTTTTATTACAACTTTAATATATAAAGGGAATATATGATGTAAACATGTGAGTGTTGAAAAATTGATATAAATTCATTCTATTTATATAATTTTTTATGGGGGAAATATCTTCCACATCCATTCAAAAAAACAAGAAATATTCATCATATAAATGCTTAGTATAAAAAATTTATATGGAATGAATTTAACCATTCATCAAATAGCTATAACAAACCACTTATATAAGACTTTACCTATTCTCAAAAAACATAGTAGATCAAATAACAAATCCTAGTGAACTAAAGTAGTGCATATATTACCACAATGCTGACATTGAAATTCGAACAAGAATGAAATTTAAAAAAAAAAATCATTCCATTTCATTGGAAAATTGTTTAAAAAATAATAATTTTAATTTTTGTGGGCCTTCAAGTTATTATTTCCTAAGTTTTTTGCATGCTTTCCTATCAAAAACATATACACATTGTCAAATGGTTGACTCCATCATCGATAAAATATGGAGAGTCTCATAAATTGTAGGGCAAAGATTCATATCTATTTAAATTTTAAAATAGTCTCATAAAACATAGTACGGTGGAGATTCATTTCTAATTAAATTTTAAAAATAGCATGGTTGTTTATACTCAATTTTCAAAGTTTTTATTAAATTA